>CAUYOR010073466.1:0-36776 GCA_963573925.1 Callimico goeldii | reverse complement strand
AGGAAGAAAAAGAGGGAGAGAGAACGGGAATATTGCTTTATTCTAAAAATGGGTATTAAGAGAGACACTCTTATAATGTACATAAACTGTGTGAAAAAGGAAAAATTATTAAATTATTAAATGGTGAGCTTAGAAAGGTCTGTGAGCATCTTATTCAACCCCATCATTTTACCAATGAAAGAAAGTAGGATATATAGAGAAAAATAACCTCTGTGAGTTTAGTGTGGACCCAAATGTTTCTACCTCCCCATCCTTTTTGATTGTTTTACTTCTATATCAAACCTTCTTCCAGTAATCTAATTGCTGAGATAGCAGCACATTAATTGACTGGGTGCTCAAAGGCCTTCAGAGAAGAACCTAGATAGCTGAAGAAAAGTAGAGAACACCCTCTCTGGCATCCAAGGAACAGTAAAACATTTTTTAACCAAGTAGCACCCCAAATAATAAGAGATGGGAAGGAGGAGAAAAAGGGCAAAATTTGTGTAACTCAGTTTTCTTTCACCATGTGAAAGGGTATGAGGTGCCAGATAGAGAGGATCATTGCATTCCTTGGGTGTTTGGTTGAATGGATAAAAAGGAAAGAAGCAGGAATTTTTAAAGTTTAGGATGACCAAGTCTGTCTTTCTTTGGGGATTTCCAGAACATCTATTCTAGAACTTTACAGATGGAGGGAAGTAAACACCCAAAACCAATGAATGTTCTGAAGGACAGCATACCTAGATAAGGAATTTAAATGCTGGATATCCTCCTGATGGAAATTGGATCTTAGTGAAACTTTTTTTCTCTCAGAAAGATTGGATGTCATACAAGAAATCTCAAATCATGTGTAGCTTTGTTCTGGAAAAGCAGGTCTTCAAGTTTTCATTGCAACAGTTAATCATGGTTGCCATGTGATTCCAGAAGAGCATAACTGTGAGTAATGATCTAGGACATCTAAATGTTTTAACTTGGTGCTTTTAGTTTTTCTGCAATAGGCAAGCAATGTGTTTTACTGGTAAATTGGATTTTAATTTATGTTTATGCTTTGTCACTAACATATTTTAAGACTAGTAGTTTTCATGATTAGAGAGATTCAAGACACCAGATTTTTGCTATATAATTTTTTACATATACTCAAATGCCTTTAGACAAAACAAGAACCTAATTTAGCCACCCACCAGCCACAAAACTATCTGGGGCACATAATATTTTTCCATGGCGGCCTGGGTGACTGCTTATTGAGCTTGTTTATTTGATCTGGGAAAACATAACACACAAACAGCATCTGGATTTCAGAGGTTCCTATATTTGCCCCCAGTTCTCCCTTTCAGTCAATGGTATCCAAATGACTCATCTGCAAGGTCAGAGAGTTGAGTTGCTCGGCAAGACTAAAATGCAAGACTCTCTGGCTCATTCCCCGTAACCACCAAACCCCACAATCTCTGGATGTGTACTATGGGAACCTGCATGAGGTTTTGCCAAGACCACCAGGTTGCTGGGAAAAAAACACAGTCTTGACAAGGTTAAGAGTGACCCTGGAGAGGTTTAGAACTTGTTTGTTTTATTTAAGAAGTTCCCTGTAAGAGCAGAGGCTGGGGTGGGGTGGGGAAGAGAAACTTTTTTTTTTTTCATCAAAAGGTGTGACTGAGAACTTGCAATTTTTGATGACATGTTTCTCCCTTAGAGACCTTCACTGTTGGCAGACACAGTTGAGACACTGATGAAAAGCTGTGGGGCATAGTTTTTGAGGCCTCCAAGAGAAACCCCACAGTTTTAACTTAATCCAATTTCAGTGTGTTGAGTAGCTTGGAGCAAACGAAGAAACAAACAGGTAACACTTCTTGAACACTAGACCCAGAATGAAACAAGTTTAGGCCATGACAGTTGACAACGTCACCCTAATCTGTAGCCTCTAATCAGCCTGAGAATTGTGTCTTCCTTAATTTTTGCCTAGCCTCTTTGTTTCTTTTATTATACAAACTTCTGAAAACAGTCCACTTTCCTAGCCTGAAGTACCTGCCACTTGATTTTTAGCAACAACAAATTGAATTCCATGGTTGATTTATCATATCAATATTGCATCATCAAGATATGCCTCAGCATAAAAGGAAGGGTCAAAGAATGTGGAGACTTCTGTCATTTTAATTAATGCATAAGAAGGCCAGAAAAAGCAAGAAATATCTACTCATTTCTTAACCGAGTTTACTAGCTGGTGACTTCAGTTAACATTTAATCTAGGTTACTCTTACATTTTTAATCTTTTTTTCTTTTATTTCACATTTTTGATATAAGAAAAAGACTCCAGTTTTTTTTGCACTGTGTGAAGTCCAGTTCTAATTATGCCCATATGACCTTATAAATCCACTAAGAATTGGACAGTGTTGTTATTTGTGTGTGAAAGAACACCCAAAATAAAGGTAATGCTTATATAATGGTAATTATATAAGGACATATCCTCAAAATAAACAAATGGAAAACCCCATATAATACTTAGGATTTTCCTTTCTTATTATAAATAGGAAAACTTAATTTACATGTCACCAACTTCCTATGAAAGGAGCAAATATTGAAATCCCTGCTTCTTCTATAGGCAAAAGCTGCATTATACTTCCTTTCTCTACTCACTTTTGCCCCTTTCTCTCTCTGACTTTTTGTCTGTATATTCCTCCCTCTTTTCTTCTCCTTCTCTACTCACATAAATCCACAACTTTTGGCACGAGGGCATCACTTTATTGGCTTCTATTTTTCTGCCATCAATAACATTGCTTCTCTTGTCTCCATGTAACATTATATCCTTGAGATAAAAAGCTTTCTTTGTAAACTTAAAATGTGTTTACTGTTACAGACAAGAAATGTGTTTGATTTATGTATCCTATAGTTATGAAGAAATGTGCACAGCATTCAGAAATGTAATTAGAATTTCTCAAATTTCCCCAGTGCTTTGATGATAAAACTTTGTCTATCCTGAAGCCATCTTTTTTAACAACGGTAGTCCAGCCTTGAAGGATAATATAGGTAAGAAAAGGTTAGAGGTGAATGTACCCAAGTTTAATCTGTAAAGAAATGACCTACCACAGTGTTTCCTTTTCAACACGATCGCAAATACTGATGATCAGAGGAGGCAGTGTTGAGTGTTGGAACAATCACAGCCTTTGGAATAGACAAACAAGACTTCAAACATTTGCACTGCTACTTACCAGCTCTGAAATCATGGTCGAAATCACTTCCCTTTGCCTCAGTTTTCTTCTAATGTTATCCTCTAATACTGTGGTGAAGATCAATGAGAAATTGCATGTGCAGTGTCAGTACAATGTCTGTTACAGACTGTGTACCTCATAGAGCTTTTAATATAATTGGAAAATTTTTTTCATTGATATTAAAGAGCAACATGAAAACATAGGTCATGTTAACTTAAATAGCACAATTTCAACATGTTAGCTTTAAGAGATAGGGTCTTGATTTTAGTCTTAGCTAAATTATTTTCATTATTTTGATTATAGACTCTGGCTTTGGAAGGTCTTACTCCATATAAGAAGTATTTTTTTTAATGAAGACCAGTACGTACAGTGGTGAATATTTGGTTAATGGTAAAATACTCCAGTCATCATAATGTACTAAGTATAGTGGCATTCCAATAGTGAATGTCAGAGGGTTCTATTTTGTTGTTTCTATAACTTCACATGAAAAACTACCTGAACTCATTGGAAAGCATTGGTTACTAACCAAGAATGCATCAACGTACCCCAGAAATCAGCATTATTTCTGTTTTCCAGGTGGTATGGATGCATTTAAGAAACACAGTTAAGTTATCATGTTGCATCCATCACTTTTCTCATCAGCTCCAGATCCTTCATGGGTTTGTATTTTTAAAGCTTACACAGTCCACAAAATCACAAGTGCTGATTGCAGCTAATTCTTGCTGATTGCCAATGCCCTTCTGGAAGTAGTGCTGCTACTCATCCTTGGATATACTCACTACCATAGTTAGTTTTTCATGTCGTGAAGCACTAAATACTCCAAAAATTACCACATTTCCTGTCAAAACAGACTCTTTGGCCCTTTTGGATTTAATTATGAAATGGGTTCCAAAACAATTCCAGATTATCACCTAATATTGAACAGATTCGGTGAAAACAGCACTTGTTGATTTTACTTCATATGTACATTGCATTGGACTCAAGCATAAGTTTGGTAGAGGCTCAAATTGATTAGGGAAGGAAGTGCTAATCCAAGCGAACAGAAAAGAAATTATCACTGCCACTACCACTCTTACCACAAAGGCCCTGTTATTCCACCAGCCTTAGCTGACACTCTTCCATTAAAACTCTTTTTTCCAAGAGGGTCCTCATTCATACCTGCAATATATGGTCTTTGCAATTGATATCTGTAATATAGTCATGCATCTGCTATACATGATCAGATGTGTCTGAACTCCATGAAAAAAACCTGGTTAAGACTGAGGTTGGACATTTATATTATTAGTTCCTTTGAAGAAGATGACAGAAGAAAGATATTTCAGACAAAGTTGATTTTTTTATACTCATTAATTCATTCATACTTGGCAAAAGTATAATAATAAAATCTTCCATTATTAAAGTGGTAGAGAATTCAGAGCAATCCTTCCATTGGTGACAACTGGAAAAGCTGTACAACAAATGTTTTATAAAAGTTTGCCTGAAGGTACCAAAATGCTAAAAAGGTGGTTCTTCAAAGGTGCAATAATTACACTTCTCAATTGAAAAAAATAGAAACCAGAAGAGTGTGAAATAATAAAAAACAGTTGCCAACCTAAAATTCTATACCCAGATAAAATAGCCTTTAAGACTAAAATAAAATAAAGCCATTTTCAGACAAAAATAATTGATAAAATTTGTCTCTTGCTGGCACACACTAAAGGGTTTCTTTAGGTAGAGAGAAAGCAGTTCCTGAAGGAAGCACAAAGAAGGAAGAAGAAAAAGTAGCAAAGTTAGTTGTAAATATAGTGATAAACACAACTTATTTGACTATGTAATTATAATGTTTCATGTGGATAAAGACATGCAAACTATAAATACATATAATATTCATACTAATAAAGACAAGTAAGTCAATAATGAGGAAAATTAAACAGAATCATTATGTTTTAAGGAAAAAGAGCAACATATAAATTAATATTCAATATCTATAAATCATTAAATGTATATAAGAATCTCCAGAATGGTTGCAACTATAAGAATGGGGAAATTATATGATATAAGTACTAGCCAAAAGAAAGGTGATATATCAGAAAAATTTATTCAATATCAAAATAAGTATACTATAAGAAAAAAGTATTATATAAGATAATGTTCTTATGATAAAATGTTTAATTCACAAAGAATGTATATAACAATTATAAGTTTCATGCACCAAATAACACAGCCTCAATATATATTTTAAACACTTAACAGAAAGAGAAATAGATAAGTTCATAATTACAGTGGGGAGATTTTAACACACTAGTCTCAGTAACTAATATAACAAGCAAAATAAGTCAGTAAAGGAACTTTAGTGACTGGCTAGGAGGATCTGTGATGGCTCACCTTTCTACCTACAAGTCTGTGTGGATGACTGGAGAGGAGTATGGTGAGCATATGAGAATGTGATCTACTGGCTCACTCCTGAGAATGGGCTCCTGTTAGATGGGCACAGGTGGATTAATTTCAGCAAAATGCTCTGGACAGGGGTAGAATGGGGTGTGGTGGGGTTCATTGGCTTTGGAACTCTGGGAGGATGAGGGTACTTTATAGGTTCTAAGGTTTTTATCTTGTTTCAAAAGTGGGACCAACCCAAAGGGGAGGACAAGATGTCATCCTTGGAAACTCTACAAGGGACAGTTTTTCCAAGGTGACCTGTCATTGGGGTATGAGTGACTGGCTACTTTCTCCATGACTGATAGCCGCTGGTTCTTCATTGGCATCTCCTTTGGTTTGTCTCATTCTTCTTGGTTGAGTAGGTTTTAACTGGGACTCCAGTAGGTTTTAAGTAGGACTCCCTTCTGCTAGGAGTCCCAATTATTTTTGACTAGAGAATGGGGGAAAGTTAACATTTCTGGTCCTACAGGCCCTTTCTGGCCAGGAAGGCATAGCTGCAGGTGAGCCTGGGATGACCTTGCCACCCATGGCCAGGATCTTGTTTTATATCAGCAAATAAGCAGCTCGTTTGGAAGAAAACAATAACAAAAAGATGGAGAGTGTATGCATAACATTATTAACCAATTTAATTAATTCACTAGAACACTGTGTCCAACCACTGCTGAATATACATTTTCTTGGTGCACATATGGAAAATTAAGAAAAATGGACTGAAATGAGGAGTAACATAAAATATATCTCAACCAGTAACACACAGAATATGATTTCCCACCACAATTTAATTAAGCTAGGAACTTAATAGTAAAAGTAATATACATAATTATTATTGAATATAAAAATACACCAATATGCCAAGGCTCACATACTGTCTTTGCCACTCTCCATGCATCGGATTTTAGAAGTGTTTGAGGCTTCGAAGAATTCCTTTGTAAGTCATTCTCAATGTCCTACAATGCCATTGAAGTTCTTTGTAAACAAGACCACTAAAATTTGCTTTTATTTTCCTTAAAATTGTTTGGAAACATCTAATGAAAATGTTCAAAAAGTGGAACTACATAAAAGTTTGAAGAGCTGCTAACTGCAATGAGATAACAAAGCTTTTAAAGAGAAAGAAATACAAATTTATCCTTTGAAAAACAAGGAGAAATTGAATAAACTATGAGAACTCAAATGGTTAACTTTTTAAAACATTATATTTGAGATTTGTGATACCTAACTTGTCTTAAGAATATTTTCTTGATATTCCTATATTTAATTACATAAGTTCATATTCTGAACTGAAGTGAAATGAAATTGAAAAGATCTGCATGTCTGTAGCACATAAATGTAGTGAATGCTCAAAAGAACCATAGCCATAAACTACTTCTTTGATGAATTTTGCCTTGAAAAATTATTTTTTCCAAATAAATTTACTATTAGTTAAAGCAAAAAGAAGGAACTTGGGAAAATATCTGGACTATAATATTTTTATATTTCATTATAAAAAATATATATATACTCCAGGAACTTAGTATGAGCTTTGAGGTGCCCTAATGACCTGTAGAAGGAGTATGTACTCAAAAATATTTTAATTTACAGAGAAAAGTTCATTGAAAATGTCAACAATTTCAAATTTAGAAAGATAAAATTTTGAAGAACATCGTAGGCCATTATATAAAAATTAAAAATATGACAATACTGAAAAAATGCGTTCTCCAGAAAACTATCAATGATACAATAATAGCAAAATACAGCCAGGAACTAATTAATTGATATAAATATTTACTACTAATAAAATGTCTTAGGTTATTTTATGTGCAGGTACTCAATATAAAGAGTTTCATGTATTAATGAAAATAGATATGCTATTTTTGGTGGTGCGTGCCTGTAATCCCAGCTACTCAGGAGGCTGAGGCAGGAGAATTGCCTGAAACCAGGAGGCGGAGGTTGCGTTGAGCCGAGAGCAAGCCATTGCACTCCAGCCTGGGTAACAAGAGCGAAACTCCGTCTCAAAAAAAAAAAAGAAGAGATAAACTATTTCTATTTTATAAAATGGATTTTATTTTTGAAAATAGACTTTCAATAACACTTTTTTATTATAAGTACCCAAACATAATAAAATAAATTGTAGCTTAATAAATGAATGCTTCAAAAATTATACAATTTCAAATATTTGTAGTATCCCCCTCACTCTGTCCCAGTGGGATTATAAATTATATGGTCACTATAATTATGAACGACTCAAAGAAAATGTATATGAACTTAGAAATATATATGAACAAATTAGCAAAGAAGTCCAACTTATCTAATAATATAAGAATTACCAAAGATGAAAGAAGGAATAGGAAAAATGAATAATACGATAAATATTAAATAAATAAACACTGTAAATAAATATCTTTATGCAAAATAAACTTCAGGCCAAGAGAGGTTACAAGTGAATTGGAGCAAACATCCAGGAGCAGTAATGTTATTTTTATACAAACACGTTCAGAGAACAGAAAAGATGGAAAACTTCCCATCTTTATTTTATGAGACCAGAATAACCTCTATAATGAAACCTAACAAAGACGTTATGAGGAAAAGAATTACAGGCAAATCTGACTCATGAAAAATAGAAGCAAAATTCTTCAAGCCTTATATTAGCAAGCCACACAAAGATTAACATAACATGACTGATTTGGGTTCAGATCAGGAAGGCCAATGAGGGGTTAACATTAGTAAATCTATCAGTATATTTCATCACATTAAAAAGATATGAAGGAAAATTATGATTATATCAATATGTGCAGAAAATATTTTTTAAAATTAAATATGTATTTATGAAATTAAAGAAATTTATAATAAGGAAACTTTCTTAAATTGATGAAGGGTATCTATAAAAAAAACCTTCAGGTAAACCATAATTTAAAAAAATTTTTATTTTAAGTTCGGGGGCACATGTGCAGGTTTGTTATATAGGTAAACTCGTGTCACAGGTTTTTGTTGTACAGATTACTTCATCAACCATGTGTTAAGCTTGGTATCCCCATTAGTTATTTTTTCTGATCCTCTTCCTCCTCCTACCCTCCAGGCTCTGGAGGGTTGCTCCCCTCTATGTGTCCATGTGTTCTCATCATTTAGCTCTCACTTATAAGTGAGAACATACATTTAGTTTTTTGTTCCTGTGTCAGCTGGCTAAGGATAGTGGCTTCCAGCTACATCCATGTTCCGGCAAAGGACATGATCTTTTTTTTTTTTTGGCTACGTAGTATTCTATGGTGTACATGTGCCACATTTTATTTATCCAGTCTACCATTGATGAGCATTTGGTTTGATTTCTTTGCTACAGTAAATAGTGGTGCAATGAACATATGTATGCATGCATCTTTATGATAGAATGATTTATATTCCTTCGAGTATACACCCAGTAATGGGATTGCTGGGTTGAAGAATAGTTCTGTTTTTAGCTCTTTGAAGAGCTACATTGCTTTCCACACTCCTCTCCTCGATGGCTGAACTGATTTACACTTCTGCCCACTGTGTATAAACGTTCCTTTTTCTCTGCAACCTTGACAACATTTGCTATTTTTTTAACTTTTTAATAATAGCCATACTGACTGGCGTGAGATGGTATCTCATTGAGGTTTCAATTTGCATTTCTTTAATAATCAATGATTTTGAACTTTTTTCATATGCTAGTTGGCCACATGTATGTCTTCTTCTGAAAAATGTTCATGTCCTTTGCCCATTTTTTGATGCAGTTTTTTTCTTGTCAATTTAGTTAAGTTCCTCATAGATGCTGGATATTGGTTCCTTCCAGATGCATAGTTTGCAAAAATTTTCTCCTATTCTGTAGGTTTTCTGTTTACTCTGTTGATAGTTTCTTTTGCTGTGCAGAACCTCACTAGTTTAATTATATCCAATTTGTCAATATTTACTTTTGTTGCAATTGCTTTTGGCAGCTGCATCATGAAATCTTTGCTTGCTCCTATATCCAGAGTCGTATTGCCTATACTGTCTTCTAGACTTTTCATAGTTTTGCATTTTACATTTAAGTCTTTAATTCACCTTGATTTGATTTTTGCATATGGTGTAAAGAACAGGACCAGTTTAAATCTTCTGCATATGGCTAGACAGCTATATCAGCACCATTCATTGAATAGGGAGTTTTTTCCCCATTACTTATTTTTGACAGTTTTGTTGAAGATCAGATGGTTGCAGGTGTGTGGCCTTGTTTCTGGGCTCTCTATTCTGTTCCATTGGTCTATGGGAAACGCCATACTTAATGGTAATAAATTGTAAAAGTTTTCCCTTTGAGATCAGGATGTCAACTATCACCACTTTTACTCAAAGTCCTAGAAAGTGCTACAAGATAAATATAAGAAGTATAAGGATTGAAAAGAAAAAAACTAAACTCTTATTATTCACAATTGATGTAATTACATAGAAAATTCAAAATAAGTAACTTCATTAAGATTCTCAGGCAAAGATAAAAAATACAAAAAATCAATTGCATTGCATTTAGTTACAACAAATAAAAATGGAAATTAAATTTTAAAGCTGGCATTTGTCATTTACAAAATACCAAATTCCTAGGAATAGCCCTAAATAAAACCTCATAAGACCTCTACACAGAAATTTATCAAGGAATAGCACAAAAATTAAAGTAACCATATATAGAAGAATGAATAATATTACATGTCAATTCTCTCCAAATTGATCTTAATGATTTAGTGCAATTCCCCTAACATCCTAAAGGAGTTTTTCGGATAATTTTGGTGGATCTTGACAAGTTGCTAAAATTTATATCCAAAGTTTAAGGAAGCCAGGGCTATCCAAGGCCCAGGCAAGAGGATTGCATGAACTCAGAAGTTCAAGCCTGGCCTGGACAATATAGCAAGATCTCATCGAAAAAACAATTGTAGTGGTATGTGTCTGCAATCTCAGCTTCTTGGGAGGCTGAGTCAGGAAGATCGCTTAAGCCCAGAAGATCAAGGCTCAGTGAGCTGTGATCATGTCATTGAACTCTAGTCTGGGTAACAGAGACCCTTCTCTCAAAAATTTTTTTTGTTTAAGGACGTTAAATAGTAATAGTAATTAACACACTATATTTTCTCAAGGATTCACAGATAGACCAAGGGAAAAACAGTAGAGTCTAGATAAGTGGACTCTAGAGTTAAGACAAAGGTGGCACTATACAACCATAGAAAAACATAATCTTTTCAATACGTAGTGCTGGGACAATTGGATCCACATATGGGCGAAATGAAATATTCTCTACATCAGAGTACACGCAAATACCTATTTCAGGTGGATTGTAGATCTTTGTGAAAGGTAAAACAACATTTCTACTGGAGAATAGATTCATTACCAAAGGGAGGGAAAGATTTCATAACCAGGACATAAAAAGCATTATCCTTGGAATAAATTATTAATGAATTGTACTACATTAAAACTAAAACATTCTATTTCTCAAATGACACCAGTAAGAAAACGAGAAGGGCAAGCCACAAGGAGAGAGAAGATATTTACAATCCTTGAAACTGACAAAGGGCTCACATCCAGAATGCACAGAGACATTTTATGCATCAGTAAGATAGCTTATTTGATGAAAAACAGCCAAAGTCATACTTCACAAAAGAGAATATACAAAGGGCCAATAAACATTTAAAAAGCTCAACTTCACTGTCATCAGGGAAATGCAAATTAAAACCACAATGCGATACTATTACACACTTGCCAGAATGGCTAAAATGAAAAAGACTCACAATAACAATTGCTGATGAGGATGTGGAACAACTGGAACTCATTGCTGGTGGAAGTGTGAAACATATCACCACTTTGGAAAACTGGCAGTATCTGTGAAAGCTGAGCATACACATACCTCATAATCCAGTAATTTCACTCCAACAGAAATGCAAGGACATATGAACTAAAAGACAGGTACAAGAATATTGATCACAGCTTTATTCATCACAGTGCCTGAATAGAAACTGTCCAAATGTCTAGTTCTGGTATATTCATCCCAGGGAAATCTATTTATCTTTGAAAACAGATGAACTACAGTTGCACACACAGAATAAATGATCTTCACAAATATATTGTTGAGTGGAAAAATCAGATACAAAAGAGTGTATATTATATTACATAGTATTTATGTGTGCATGTATATGTGTAATTATATAATATCTGTGTATTAAATTATAGACATATATATTCAAACCAAGCAAAACTAAATGAGTAATGTAATTTCGGTAGTCAAGATATTCATAGAAGAAATGACCAGATGTTTTCTAGATTATCAGATAGCTCAAGGTGTCTTGAAGTAATTCAGAAAAAATAAATCAGTCTTGATCATTGAATAAAAAATACTCTTTCACTTTGATACAATCTAAAGTAGGGCTATAGATCTTTTCCCCAGAGGGAACTGTGCAAGCTTGGTTAGCAGGCTTGAGAAAAGAAAAGAGTGCAATAGTGTAATACTATTTTGTATCATAGTATATGGCTTTAATTCTTGATTCTCCCTTTTATTAGATGTAAAATTATAAGCAAGTAACCTGGCCTTCTCTGTGTCTCAAACTGTAAAAAGAGAATTGATCTAACAGACTAAGACAAAGATAAATTAATTTATATAGTAAATTAAATAATGCAATATAGGCAAAACCTGTGAAGCACCTAGGATTTAATAGGCACTTAAAAGTAAATAATAGAACTGTTATATACACTTGTGTGTTTTCACTGTTGAGTTCATGGAAAGGAAGAGAACTAACATTATCGGAGTCCATTATGCTTCAGATGCTGTATCAGCCAATTTCTACATTTCCATTTAATCCACAAAATAACACTGTTGTGTAAAGATGATTCCTAATTGATCATATTAGAGAAGCCTATGTTGGCCAGGCTAAGTAATTTGCCCAAGATCAGACAGCTAGTTTTACAATAAAGGCCTCCCTGTCGTAGATAATTTGAATGTCTCATATATAGCAGTAAAATTTAACATGTTTGCACATGTATCTGCCCAAAATCAACTCCTCTCTCCACACACCCTACTTTTTTCAGGATTAGAAACATTTTCAGACTCCATTTCCTTACTTGGTCTGACATTTCTTGACTAATCACTATCTGAGTGGCCAACCTTTCCCTAACCCTCAATCAGTTCCTTATGGATCTCTGCCTACAATTAGATCAATAGGTGAAATTGATAGAAGGAAACATTCTGCTAGTGGCTTTTTACATGTTCCCCTCTAGGGAATGAGGGTATGTGGCTTTACACCTTAGAAAAGTTACATTTGTCTGTCCCTTAGTCACCACTAACTCTCCTGACACACACCTCTGTGTTGTTAGGGAGTTGATTTAAATTTGTCCCTAAGTTCAACTGAAAACCTGAAAATAGTGAAGTGCAATTATCCCCAGGACCCCACCAAGGAGCTAAATTCAAAGAAACAGAAACCAAACCAAAATGCCATGGCATAGAGAGTCCTTTTCATTTTTATGAGAAAAAAGAAATGCAGTATTTTGCTTCTGTGAGAAGTAAGGAAGGCGAGCTTGAGGGAGCAAGTTCTGTAAAGTGTTCAGAACTGTCCCAGCAGTGAGGTAAAAGGGAAAGCAATTATGGCATCCACTCCTTGGCTGAGGTTGCTCTCCAGAAGGGCTGTCCCATCCTCCTGTGGAGAGAGAAAGGAGAAGCGAGCACTCACATCTTAAATGAATGCACTAATTTTGGCTTCTTGAAATTCCTAAAGTTTTTGAGAGTGGGTAGTGTAAGATGTCCACCTCTCCAGCTTTCAGTCTCTGCAAAATTGGATAAATTATGCCATTTATCACCCAAATTGCATAATTAACTTTTAACTTAATCAGCAAGGTTGTCTGATACAGTCAAAGATTTTGGGGACCAAATTAGTGTTAGCTCTACCTCACTTTGCCACATCATCATAATCAAAACCCAGAGACATTCAGGTGGTTTAAACAAAGCAGACCCCAAAACTTGATATTTTCAAAATAAATAGGTCAGTGGATAATTATTTATTTCACAAAAGTTTTTGTTTCTTGGAAGCATCCACCATAGGATTTCCTTTTGAAATAGCAGAGCTCTCTGATGCATTTAAAGTATGACTCAATTTTTTTTTTTTTTTTAATGCTAGGAACTCAAACCAAGTGAAATATCAGATCGGGTCAGGTTGGGTTTGGAGAGCATTTTGATGTTCTGGTTTCGTTCCATTTCAACTGCTCTAGAAAAATTTATAATATCAGTCATAGCTTAAATTGACTCATGGCGGCTTTTTGGGGGGAGGGTGGTTGAGACTTAGGGAGACCTGTGGTTTCTTCACTGTGCCATAGAAAAGAATAATTTAGAGGTTTAATTTCTTTTAGGCTTGAATCTATTAATGGAATTCCTTCTGTTCTTTAGTTCATAGTTTTATTTTGGTTAAAACTCATGTAATTTTTCATAAAAGAAAATGTCTTTTCTTAAAATGAGGTAAATCTGAAACACAAGTGGATTGTTTGGACTTCTGTAAAAGTAGAGACCAACAAAAAAATGCAATTTTTATGATGATATTAGGTATACAGTATAATGCTACTTTTGATGTTTTTCTCTAAACTGAACAACTCAAATGCCATAAGTGTTTACCCATGATTCCTATCTTTGATTTCTTCTGTCTTTTGGTAGTTTTCCTCTAAATCATCTTTAACTGCCCCATCTTTAAGTGGAAATCAGATCTGCACTTACTGCATTAGTAAAGCAATGGCTATTTTTGAGTATGTTTTTAAAGACTCCATTTTTTTTCATCTTTCTTCAATCCTATGTGCTCAGCTATCTTACTCTTTTCTGTTTCTTTTCCTGTCTTTTTTTGAAAAGGTAATAAATACAATGTATTCCTTACTTGCCAGGACATCTTTCAGTTAGCTTGTGTCAATTAGTCTTTACTTTTTGACAGGTTATTGCTTGGATTAAGTTCTTGTATTTTTCCTATTAACCACCATTCCACTCTTAACCATGCATTTCTCTTTTTAGTTTTGTTCTTTTGTTTTGTTTTGAGATGGAGTCTTACTCTGTTACCCAGGCTGGAGTGATATGGTGTGGTCTCAGCTCACTGCAACCTCTGCTGCCCAGGTTCAAGCGATTCTCCTGCCTCAGCCTCCCGAATAGCTGGGACTACAGGCACATGCGACCATACCTGGCTAATTTTTGTATGTTGGGTACAGATGGGATTTCACTATGTTGACCACGCTGGTCATGAACCCCTGACCTCGTAATCCAACCTGTCTCAGCCTCCCAAAGTGCTGGGATTACAGGCATGAGTCACCGTGCCCAGCCCTTCTCTTTTTTTAAAAAAGAAACTTCCAATATATTATGATCATTGTCTTAACACAGCGTGATCCAGATGTCTTTATGTTCATTATTCACGTCACTGGAAAGAAGATGGAATAACAACAGTCCTAAGCACTGCAGTGATAAGCCCCTCTTCCATCTTCCCCAGTCACAGATCAGCCTTGTTGAATGAAGGAAACAGAATGTTATGCTGAAGAGCATGGATTCTGAAGCCAGTCAACCTGGTTTGAATCTCAGTCCTATTGCATATTTGTCCTGTGACCTTGGGAAATTTACTTAACCTGTTCAAAGCCTGTTTCTGTGCCTTTAACATAGGAATTGTTGAGTTACTGTGATGAACAAATGTCATCTCGATGGAAACTGTTCAGTGAAGCTCCTAATACATAGTAGTCTTCAACACTATTTTTGTTGTTTATTGTCTTCTTTTTGTCCTGTGTGCAAAGTGTTATGTTGTGAGAATGTGTAGGCCTGTCAGAGAGGAGGGCTTGAGAAGTGTAAGACTGAAAGAGAATGAAATTATCATCTAGCAGTTCCCATGTGTCTCCTGGGGCTGTCTTTCTACACACTGATCTTTAGTGTATAGAAAACGCCTTTATCCAACCAGATGCATGGCTTAATGGCAATGAGAGGCTCTCTGGAGCACATGAGCAGAGAGGTCTGACTGTTTCTGAAGTTTCTGGGACGTTTTCAAGACCTCTCCTGCTCCAAAAGGTGCATTTTCTTTTACATTGCCTAACCAAAGTCAATAATGCAGAACATGAGACAGCATTGTTATGATCACCGTCATTCAAAGCACTAATTCAGTCTGTTTTCAAATAGTGCCATGCTGGATTCTACCCTCTAAGAGCTTTAATTCAATATAGAGCACAACTTATCTACACTAAAAAGAAAAGGAAGAAAAACCCAAACAAGAACAATATTACTGAAGTAGCTGGAGGAGATGATAAGTCAGTATTCCTGCCCCTCTTGAGTGGTTTGGGGAGGTAGTGGAGGAAGTATAAAGAAAAACACCCAGAAGAATCTGTAGTTCAATACAGGAAACTATCTTTTTAATATAAAACATTTTATAAAGGTAACAATTGAGTCGTCCTCCATCACACCAGCTAATTTTTGTATTTTTGGAGAGAAGGGGCTTCACCATGTTGCCCATGCTCCTGCTCACACACAGCCTTGACTTAATGTAAGCAGGTGATTTTCGGGCAGCATCAACATTAGGTAAAGGTATGTGTGCAGGAGCATGAGTCTCAACACAAATTGTTATCCCTTAGAATGAAGCCCGAGTGGTCTTTGTGAGTTTAATCAGAATCTCTGACCAAAACCACTCCGCATTTTGGAAAACATAGTGGTATTTAGAATCCAATTTAACAACATATTAATTATTATAAAAGAGATTCCTCAGTCATGGCAGAGACTCTTCAATGTAAAGTCTCAGACAACTGAACTTAGATAATATTTTCTTGGTCAGGTGTGGTGTCTCACACCTGTAATCCCAGTACTTGAGGAGGCCGAGGCAGGCAGATGGCTTGAGCTCAGGAGTTTGAGACCAGTCTGGCCAACATGGCAAAACTCCATCTCTCCAAAAATACAAAAATTAGCTGGGCATGGTGGCACATACCTATAGTCCCAGCTACTTGGGAGGCTGAGGCAGGAGGATCACTTAAGCCCAGCAGGTCAGGGCTTCAGTGAGCTATGATCACCACTGCATTCCAGCCTGGGCAACAGTGAGACCCTGTCTCAAAAGAATTTTTTTTTTTTAGGCCAGGTGCGGTGGCTCACGCTTATAATCCCAGCACTTTGGGAGGCCGAGGCGGGTGGATCACGAGGTCAAGAGATCGAGACCATCCTGGTCAACAAGGTGAAGCCCCGTCTCTACTAAACATACAAAAATTAGCTGGACATGGTGGTGTGCGCCTGTAGTCCCAGTTACTCCGGAGGCTCAGGCAGGAGAATTGCTTGAACCCAGAAGGCGGAGGTTGTGGTGAGCCAAGATCGTGCCATTGCACTCCAGTCTGGGTAACAACAGCAAAATTCCATCTCAAAAGAAAAAAAGAATTTTTTTTTTACTATCACCAGGTGACTTTTGCTTATGGTAGTTATGATTTTGGAGTCCTTAGAGATTAGTTGCTAAGGCATTTGGTTAAAGTGCTCCTTTACTCTCTAAACCTCTCCCTGTCTATCTCTACTCCAGGACTTCACTCAAGGATTTTAATTCAAATTTTATTTTAATGTAAAAGAGATTTTAATTTAAATCCTGTTTACTGTTTAACGAGAAGAGAAATACAATCAACTCCACTTCTCATTTTACTGCAGGAAAGCAGAATGGTAGAAAAGTAAATATGCGTATCCCATCTTTTATAGACATCGTATGGCCTTATACTAAATTTTCTTTTTTTTTTTTTTAGACAGAGTCTTGCTTCATCGCCAGGCGCCAGGCGCCAGACTGGAGTGCAGTGGTGCGATCTCGGCTCACTGCAACCTCCACCTCCCGGGTTCAAGCAATTCTCCTGTCTCAGCCTCCTGAGTAGCTGGGATTACAGGCACGCACCACCACACCCAGCTAATTTTTGTATTTTTAGTAGAGATGGGGTTTCACCTTGTTGACCAGGATGGTCTCAATCTCTTGACCTCATGATCCTCCCGCCCAAAGTGCTGGGATTACAGGCGTGAGCCACTGCGCCTGGCCACTGAATTCTTTGTTATTCTTAACACTTTGATGTTTCTTTTGAGAGGGGCCTTATTTTCTTTTCCCAGACTACGTTATGACATCTTACATCTCTGTGCTTCTGTCCATATAATCCCACAGTCCTGAATGCCTTTCTCTCCTTTCTATCTGTTGACATCCTATTTGTGATTTATATTGAAAAATAAATGTGTTCTTTTAGAGAGAGCACTCTGTGACCCTTCCAATTTTTCCTCACTGAGCAGAATTATTCTACTAAGCATTCCTATTATGCTTTGTTTATCTACCTGTCTGACTTGTATATTTAATGTTACTGGTGCTACTAGTGCAGTAGGGACACTCAGGGGTACTAGTGGCACCTCGAGCAGAGACCCGTGGACAAGGTTCCTCTGAGGGTCAGTGACGACAAGGGTGTCATGAATTTTGACAAAGTCAGGAGGCATTAACACAACAGACTAAAGTAGGAGAGAAGAAAATGGTAAATAGTGTTGGCAATATGGCAGCCAAGGATAGTCACTCATAAGACATCTTCTGGGTACCCATGAGTAATTTAAAAGGAAGTAAGGCCAAAGAAAAACTCCTTTGTGAGAATCATTTTGATCCTATTTCAACTCCCAGAAAATATTGTGTATATTTGTTATTTTTCCCCTTAAAATTACAATTATTGAAGACAAGAAGCAAATCTTATTATTTTTCCCCTGTAAGTCTTGATTTTGTACATAGAAGCTGCTTAGAAAAATATCTACTGAATTGCATTATTTTAATCATCTTTTTGGATATTAGCTTGTTTAGAATACTACCAAAATTTTCTTATGATTCATCATAAGAAAAAAAGTCGATGGTTATTTTCAATATTTCCCAGAGTTTGGAATGTTCTTTGCCTTACATGCTGAGCAAACCGGAAGATGAGAACATTTGAGGTTACACTATTCTTTCTTCCTGTGTGCTGATTAACTAATTTCCTATTGTCAATTTCTTGACCTTTCTCCCAAAATTGCTTTCAGAAAATGTAGATGTTTTTGGCATGGTTCTTGGTACACAAAACTTTTTTATTCAGCTCTAAGTATAACAATTACTTCATTAAATAATAATATCCCTAATTTATATATCACTTTACACTTAAAATGTGGAAACACATACCCTTGCCTGCAATTCTCAAACCAACTCTCTTGAAATAAGCAGGGTAACTATTACTAAACCATTATCTATGTGGAAGCTGAGATCATCAGAAGTCAGTAAGTCAGAGTTCAAAGTAGGTCTTTGGTTTCCATATTTGTATTCTTTTCACTGCACCAGAGGATATAACATCCTGGTATTTTTCCTCAACTTTGCTCTGGAAACATCTAGGAAGCACTTGTAAGCTCAGGTTCCCTATTCATCACCATGTCTCTCTTGACCACATTTCTTCAATTCTGCCCTTTGCAAATTTTGACCTCTGTCTCTGAACTTACATAATGTATTTGTTCTTCCCAGGGTAACCAAGAGAAATATAACAAATAGCAGGAACAACAGATGGGCAAGCACAAATATGTATTACCTATTAAATCATCTATTCCCAAGAACAATGGTTCACAGAAATTGGAGATTGAAAAGACCTATGAGGTCACCTCCACGCCTATGCCAAAGCCCAGAACATTGACAGCCAAGTTGTTGTCCGGTTTCCAGCTCTGACTTTTGAGGCTTTAGATTGTATCTGCTGATGGAATCTGCTTGAGGGTGACCACAAATTGGGAGCATTAACTAGGGTCCCAAGGGCCTCATTGCTCTGTGCAGAGGACAGTGTTTCTGTGATTTGTCAGTTCTCCCCTAATGGATGTTGTCCTGATCAGGAGTAATTTCCACAGAGGCTTTCATAGGTAAACTGGCTGAGAATGAAAATCCAAACTGATTTTTTTAAAATGTACACAAACTCAGTTCTTTTCTGAAGTCAGATATGACCAAGGGGAATGTCATGATACATGTGGAGGGTTTGAGTGATGAGGAAATATGCCAAAGCTAATACCGTGGTTCTTTCTCCATCACTTTCTAATTAATCTCTGAGGCAGAACAGTTAGCCAGCTGGAGTGCTGAAAGATACAAACAGTCCCCGAGTATACCCTAAAATCATCACCATTGGAAGAGCATCATTAACATATGGAACCATCCTTTACATCCACCTTCTGTCCTTACTCCCGTTCCTGTTTGAAAGAAGACTTCATTCTATACTCAATGAAAAATATTACTGAAAGAAAACTGATGCATGTTTTTAAAGCAAATGAAAATGGGTACTATGCTGGAGATTTAAAAAATGGGATAAGAACCAAGTTCCTATCAAATCACTCACTAGCTATGTAACCAGGGGCATGCTACCTCCCTTGCTCTCCTATAAGACCATATTGCCTCTAAGATGCTTTCTATTTCTCAAACTTACAAAAGAACTCAAAATAACTATTTATTTTAAGCAAAAGCTGTGGAAGAATGACTCTCCCTTTTTTCTGATTTGCCGAGATGCCCTCAGTCTGACCCCGGGAGGAGCACTTGGAATTTTAAAAGAATGGACTTTCCTTTTGTGCTTTGGCTTTTGGAGCTCAGTTATGTTAGTGTCACTTATGGAGCAAGACGCTGGAGAGCAAACAGTACCTTTAGAAAAGTAGGATGCCCTTTATGAGTCTGAGTCCTTGCAGAAGCTTTGGAGAGAAACTGTCTTCCAAAAAGCAGCACACTCACTACCATCTTCTCTCACTCCCCCTTCCTTTCCAGGCCCCCAGCAAGTCAGCTGTGTACGCCTTTAAGAAACACCTTTCTCATTTATACCCCAACAGCACTTAAGAAACTCTTGGTGAAAACTCTTTTTGTACTGGAAAATTCATTTCTTCATTGTGGCCTCGGTAGCAATAATGACTTACCTCCTTAACTAATCTTTGTCCAAAATTGTATGTCTAAATTCAGCTTTACTTGGGGGACAAGTTGTAATACTTCCTTCTTTCTACTTGTCCCTGTTTACTTTTCCTGTCACTTCTTCATGTCATTGTTTCTGTTTCCTGAGCCATCTTTCCCTGTCTATGAATCGCCCCAGTCCTCCCTGAGGACTGCATCCAATCTTCTCCGAGGACTGCTTCCAATTCTCTCCCAATGTTCAGCACTTCAGCCATCTCTGTATTTTCTGCCTCTGCTCTGTTCCTATAGCCTTACTGTCTCTTGACCATTTATGAAAAGGAGATGTTTAGTAAAGTGCCAGTATACAGCAAGGCTTAGGAATTTCAGGGGAGATTTACCTGCTCTGGGTCTCAATTACTCTAGTCCCAAGTCATCTGGTAAAGCATATAGTCTGCCTGTCTCCTCCCTCATCATTAGTTGATAAAGTAATAGATTTGCTTATACAAATTTTCTACTGTTCTCACTTGTTTTTTATTAACTATAAAAAAGGACAGAAGATTGAGAATAGGAGAAAAAAGGTGATGATAGAAGAATTGAAGAGCTGTATTGTTAAGTCATCTTTGAGCAAATTAAGAGAAGCTGAATCAAAATACAACTGGGCACAATGGCTCACACCTGTAATGCCAGCACTTTGGGAGGCTGAGGCGGGCGGATTGCCCAAGCTCAGGAGTTCAAGACTAGCTGGGGCAACATGGGAAATCCCATCACTACTAAATATACAAAAAAAAAAGTTAGCTGGGCGTGGTGGGGCGCTCCTGTAATCCCCGCTACTGGGGAGGCTGAAGCACAGGAATCATTTGAACCCTGGAAGCAGAGGTTGCAGTGAACTGAGATGGCACAACTGCACTCCAGCCTGAGTGTCAGAGTGAGAATCTGTCTCCAACTCCCTGCCCAAAAAAAAGTATAGCTCACCCTTTATTCCTGAATTTGCTTAGGATAAAAAGTACTCACATAATTGGATGAGAGTTAACTAATTGTTCATTGGGTAGCACTGAGACAATATAACTCTTATGTGAGAACAGAGTCAGGACATGATAGCCTCTGATTACAAAGATAATCATCTATCCCAATGCCTGATTCTGAGAGATATGTTGGGAAGGTCTGAGGAAGTGGAAGCTAACGCAATTAATGATGGGATCTGAAGAAAAACATCAGCAAAGCATCCAGGTTCTGTGCTGCAAACACCCTAAGTAACTGTGCTAGATCTGTTAATTCTCTTAGCACCATTTATTAAATAGGTGTGAAAGCACAATTACCCGTTGATCAGTGGCGATGAGAATTGAACTCTAGTTTCCTTCAGATCCTCTTCCTTATTGCTGCTTGGATTGACTGACTGCTTTAATCCAGTGGATGTTTGTGGATTAAATGTGAGAAATGAGTTTTTTTCTTTTGTTTTGTTATGTAATTTCAGCTTTTACATTAGAACATTTGGAAAAAAGGAAAAATTAGGTAAGTAGTACATCACTAACCATTTACACACACACATAAACACACACATACATACACACACATACACATAAACACACACAAACACACATACATAAACACACACATAAACACACACACAAACACACATACACACACACATACACACACACGTAAACACACACACACACACACACACACACACACACACACACACAGAGGTTGATCAGACCCTACTTGCTATTTATTTATAGTGTGATGATCTCTGGACCAGAAGCATGGACCCCAATTGGAAACTTGTTAGAAATGTAGAATCTGGGGCTCTACCTTAGACCTATAGGCTCACAATCTGCATTTTAGCATGAGGCCTGGGACTTGTTGAGGAAGCACTGTCCTATAGCCATTCCTAAAAGGGGTAGAGGGAGCAAATCTAATGAGAGGGAAGAAAGGCAAATAATTGGGAAGAGAACGGTGAATGCTGAAGTGCATTTTTGATCCTGTTTTCAGCCTATGTCAAGCAAACCAAAAGTTGTAAAATAGGACAATAATCAACACATGACACTTTGTTGCTTATGAGGCATCTTGGAAATTCTATCTAAAACTCAAATGGGTGCCTCCAGCAGAATTATGGTATTTTACATACAACGGCTAAAAATCAGCCAGGAAGGTTTTCCTCTGGCAATATACCTGGGTCTCACATTATGGTATCCAGTCCAATCAGTGCTGGTTCTCTAAAAATAAAATAAACTTTTTATTAAAAGTAAGCATAACCATAAATACGCAGTGTTTTCTAGTTGCTAATTGAAACAATAATGCATAATTTCATGTAAAATGAAAAGAAATGCCATTTGGTATATTTTTTACTAAATAGTTTTCAATTGCTGTTTAATCTGATTACTTTATATCCGTAGAAACAAAACTTACCACAAGCCTTTCCTTGAAGTCAAAATAGCCTTGCAGGGATATAGGACCTCTGCAGCACTTTGAAGCTTAAGCACAATTTAGCAGACCACTTTCTTCTACTTTCAAGCAATACCTACATGCAAACCACTCATTGTATACTCACAGCATTCCAAATAACCTAAATGCTCCCTCCTGTTTCTGCTAGGGCTTTGGTAGTAAGATAATTAGCTTTTTGATACAGCCCCTATCATAAAAGAACGCCCCCTCTTTACATGGGCCCATCCAGTGGGCACCAAGATTCTCTGATGAAACCAGACATTCTGTCTCTACTTTTTCCCTCCAAGACCCTGAGCTTACCGTGAGATCTTCCTCAGAATTGATTTTTACACCAACTTAAATAAGTATCTGTAAACTTTCCTTGCTTTTCCAGATACTTAAGAGATCTGCTTTTAATGAAAGGAGACAGACCAGTTTCCTCTTTTGAACATTTATTTTTAAAAATAGGCTTTTATATCAACTTACACAGTAGTTTTTCCACATGAAGACAAGGTATATTTGTTTGAAGAAGTCTCTGTTGGCCTTGCCTATTGAGATTGCAAATTATAAGGAAATGTTTTAATGTATGTTTTACTTTATTTCAACATAATTATTTGCTTGTAAAACACGAGAGGAAGAAAAATTCATGAGGATATTTTCAAGATCAGAGAACTAACTCAGAAGTAGGACTGCATTCATCTTGCCTGAAGATAAAAGTCCTTAACCATAGGAAGGTTAAAAACACGGCTTCCAGAGTTTATTGCCTTGGTTCAAAGCCTTCTTTCACCAAAACTATGTTGGCAAATTGGGCAAGTTACTTATCTGTGCCTTGATTTCCCAATCAGAATAAATTTTTAAAAACTACTTGTTAGTGTTGTCATCAAGATTGAGTTAATATGTGCAAAACACTTTGAAATACTTGGCATAACAAGCACCACATAGATAATCACTTTTATTAGACGTAGGCTACCAGGTTGTAAAAATGAAGCAATTTTCCTGACACATTCAATGCTGTACTTGCTTTCACCATAATTCTAGGCTTTGTGTAATCTACTTTACTTTTTTTTGTTGTTGTTGTTAATTTGACCTTGTCCTCAAGGAGTTTGAAGAATTTTAATTCTCTACCCAGCAATTATTCAGGTAATATGTGCATGGGCCCTTTTTGGAATACATAGAAACTGAGAAACTAATAGTATATCTGACTTAATTATGGGGCAAAAAATGCCAAGTCCTCTGCCCATCTCTTTTGATGCTAAGCCAGAATGTTCTTTCAACTAACATACACTTCTTTCAAGCTAGTTCTAATCTGTTTTGACCTTGGAAGGTCTGAGAACCTTTGGTTTCCAGCTTTTATATCTTTTGGTCTTGCCCACTGACAAACATTCCCATTGCTGGGAATCTCCAAAAAAGGCTTAAAAAGAAATGAAGGAAGCTTGTGTGTGGCTAACAGGGTCTGCACTAAATCAATCTGCGTGACATAAATCAGAAGCATTCTCAGTCTTTTATTTCCCTATTTATTCATAAGAAGGTGGCCAGGTCTTAGGTAACTTGGAGGTTAGTATACAGCTGGAAAATTGAATCATTGAGAAGTAAAAGGACAAGACTTACACTGTCTTCTAAGAGAACTAACTGGGAGGGAAAAAGAGACCTACAGTCTCTCTGGGGATTCTTTGTCTTCACTCTCTCTGGGGATTCTTTGATTACTGGAAAAATTGAATTGCTAGGTGGCCACACTGCGGTGGGCCTCTTGTTTTCTCTCCAAAGCAGTTGTTCTCTGCAGCATGATCCACAGGCTCCCAAAGTCAACCTCAGCAAGTGGGTGATGCCAAGAAAGGTTATTGTTCTCCCAAATCCATCAAAATCTTGGTGCTTCTGTGAACCATATTAAAACTTCCAGGAATGGAGCTGGAAATCTCATGAGAGCATGTTTCCTGGAGGGTATTTTTTTTTTTTGAGACAGAGTTTCGCTCTTGTTACCCAGGCTGGAGTGCAATGGTGGGATCTCGGCTCACTGCAACCTCCACCTCCTGGGTTCAGACAATTCTCCTGTCTCAGCCTCCTGAGTAGCTGGGATTACAGGCACGCGCCACCATGCCCAGCTAATATTTTGTATTTTTAGTAGAGACGGGGTTTTATCATGTTGACCAGGATGGTCTTGATCTCTTGACCTTGTGATCCATCCACCTCGGCCTCCCAAAGTGCTGGGATTACAGGCTTGAGCCACCGTGCTTGGCCCCCTGGAGGGTATTTTTAACACTTCTTGCTTCTGGTCTCAGTGAAGACCAGAAGAGATAAAAGCAGGAAGTGGATTGAAGAGGAAAGGAGATGAACATGCAGTTGGGGGAATGTTTCCATTCCTAGTCATTGATCCAATTAATATTCTGGAGTAGAGCCTTTAGTTGGTTCAGATTGAATCTGAATGCATTTTATTGCAATATCATCTATCAGGTATTGTACTTTGTACTCAGGCCCCAGAAAGTACAGCCAACCCTTCCCTGGTGCACTGCTTAGAGCTGAAAATACTTGGGCAGGGAATGAGGCCTGTGCTCTGTTCAGGGTCTGGATGACTCCTGCTGTGGTTCCAGGCTGTGGCGCTGCACCCTGAGCTGTGCGCTTCCTTGCCTATACAAACACCACCACAGTTGAAAATACAGGTATCTGCCTGGTTGTGAATTTGCAGGTGGCAAATTCACAGTGTGGGGAGGGAGGCAGCACTGTCAGTTTGGACTTAGCCAAACACCTCAAAGTACGCTTCAAATGGTGGTGGGTTCGGCAAAACCCTAAAGCGTGTTTGGTCTGCTTTCTCTTTCCTTTTTCAAGGGAAATTTAATCCATGTGTTTCTGATACATTTACACTTAAGTCACCAAAACATTGTTTTGTGAAACCACTTTATGTCCAGGGCTCTTTCAGAGTTGTTTCTGTGGAATTTTTAAAGCTTTTTTTATTTTTTCTTAGAAACAGGAAGTCACATTTGTGCCAAAAGTTAAAAGAATCTGAACCTTAAAAAAAATTGGAATTCTATTATAAGTTCCAAATCCACAGGTTTCCAGGGGGGTTCTAAACTTGGCAAACCATTCCATCTTTTGCAAGCAGAAAGCCTATAAACAGAGTCAAGCGTTAGGCTCCACGTTCAAGCCATGAACACACCCTCTTCTATCCTACATTACATGAAATATAAAATGCACTCCGTGAGGGAATTATAATGATTATGCTGCACATAAAAGAAAACCTTAAGTGCTTTGGTGGGACCATCAAAACCTGTGCAAGAAGATCTGAGCTTCATCCATGCCTTGGGGTAGATTTGACTGTTTCAAGTACTGAGTAAATTCTAGGCTCCCCGGTACTCCCCTAAGTCCTGACTTTTTTATAAATAGAAAATACGAGATTTGGGCTGAAGGTGCTTTTGTTGCTGCAGAGCTCAAAATGAAAACCAGGGCCAGGAGCTTCAGTTGTAAAACCTGGGGTTTATGGCTGCAAGGGGAAGAACATGCTTTTTCCTCCCTAGACTATAATTACTATGACTGTACATCAGGGTCTTGCCAAGGGTGCTGTTCCCAGGCCTTGCTCTCTTGCCATCTTGCTGAAGCCTTTATTTTTCTGCCCAGGGTCTCTAACTTAAGCCCATGACAGCCAACTTTAGTCATCTGATTTCTCCCGAGATTCATCAATCCTCTGCCAGCATTGTGCTTTAAGAATCTCATAAAAGCTACCTTCCTTTTACTGTATTAATATGACTTCTACAGTCACTAAAAATTAAACACTTTTCATAGTGATATAAAACAACCATGTTTTTCTTTTCAAATCTGGGGAAATCTGCTTTCAGGCTCAAAGTGAAGGAGAATCTGTATCCCATGTGCCCTGTCTTCTCAACCCAAGGTCTTGAGCAGGAATCCTCACTCCAACTTCATCTTCATGTCTGTGACGAACCCATGAAAGGTGGACAGAAACGCTGAGTGAGCTACCTGAGGCAAGCAGCGAGAGCTCTAAGGGTCCTAGGAGCTTACCCTGCTGACTATTCCTGCAGCTTTAGAGGTAGTTCTTCCCCAGGCAGCAAGGAACTATCCTCTATTTTTAGGATACAGTGCTACTAGTCCCTCTTATGGCAGGAAGCAGCTTCTCCTTTGCTGTGTCTCATCCCCACATGGGTGCTCAGAAATACAGGTATTGTCCACAGGGTGCTTCTCCATCCATCAGAAAGTATACATTTCCATGTACATTCTCATATTAAGAGCATGAGTGATAGGCGCCTTCATTCACGGCCAGGGAAAGCATCAACCTCTTTGTCAACATCATTCCTCATGGACTCCAAAAACTTGAATGCTCTAAAACAACCCCAGGACCATGTGCATGCTCTGAGTACTAATTTAAGGATGTGTGTATGTGTATAACTTGGCATACAAGCCACACCTATATACACATAAACATATATCCTATATGACTAGATTGGGGAAGCACCTGGCTGGAGAGGCAGCACTAGTAATGGGTGATGCTAAAGACAGTGCTCAGTTTTCTGTCTTGGCTTCACTCCCCATACACAGGGCCTCAGTGACTGCAGATGGGGAGGAAAGGCCCCCTTCTAAGACTCAAGGCACATTCCTGTTTACTTGGCTGCATTTGCACAATCTCTCTGAAAAATCAAAGGTCTCCCCTTTCAGCTTCCCTGGGGGAAGGCTCCAGCAGTCCATGGGAGTACTGTGTACAAGGTCTGCGAAATGAAATAATTCACAAGAAAACAGTTTTGGCCCAAGCTGCTTTCTGTTAACCTTGGGTATACACTTCTGATTTGAAAGCAGGAAAAAAGAAATGCCATATTGTTTCATCTCAGCTTCTCTTACCTTGCTTTGGCATACAGTTGGCGAGTTTAGACCACCTATCATGCAGGCCTGCCTTGGAAGAAAAAGCTCTCTGATGACAAGAAAATCCAGAAATTGGTGAAGCAAGAATGCTCTCTAATAGAAATACAAAGGACACCTTATAACTTATAAACTTCTTTATTCTACCTGGTCCCTATTTCAATCTCATTGGCAATATCTCTGCTCCTGATTTTAGATATTGGGCTCAAAATTAACAGTTATTTTCTATATGATTCTAAAAGGGTGAACTCTTTAAATAATTGTTGCTTTTCTATCTCAGGTCCTGGATGTTATAAGCTGTGTGTCCAGAGACTCTTCAAGGTTATTCTGGTGTTCTATGCCATTCAAGCTTCCTTATCCAGAAAACTATCTAACCATGTTTTGATAAAGCATTTAGACACGCACCAACCTATAGGCCTGACAGTATATGAACAGAAAGTGCTCTTTGGCTTGTCTAAATGTGTATAAGCCATGCATAGAGACAGTTCCTCTTGTCGTCTTCCCTTATATCTCTATTTATACAATTTTGCCTTATTCTGTGCCTCTGATGATTGAGAAGTTCAAATTTTTTGTGCTTAATTTATTTCAAATTTCAAGATGGAGTACCCAAGTCTTTCAGGCTCATTTTCATCTGAGAAGTTTTTACTTTTTTTTCATAAAGGCATGTGTTTGCCATTTAGCCAATTTCACTTGGCCCAGAACACCACTGAAGCCCTCTTGGTGATGCAATGTCACAGAGCGTGAGTCCAAACCTAGCTGTGTCAGACGACAGAGGAGGGTTCTGTTCAGACTTGCTGACTGCACTTACTGAGAGAAACCCACATGGGCATTTTCCAGAAATACTGACGATTATCTTAACATGAACCTAGGATAAGGCTAAGCTCTCTGGGTATTACATATCCATTTCCTTAATTAGTCAATTAAATAATTAATGGAGTGATGAAGAGACGGTTGCCTCGACACTTACTAGCCCATGTCTTAAGGCCTTCCCACCTACAGTTATGTAGCCCTGGTGATGGCTCATGCAGTCGTTGAAATCTAGCCAAAAGGACTTACTCTAAATACCACCCAAGCAGAATCCCAGAATCCAGGCCATGGGTGGAACTCCAGAACATGAACTTCCGAGGGTGGGGTTTTCTGAGATAAAAGCAGCAGAGATTGGTGTTGACAATTTAATGTCATTAGAACCAAACCACAGAGACAGACATAGCTGCCTACTTCTCTTCCACTGGGGTGAAAAATTGCTGTCAGGCCTCTAGGTTGGTGGGTATTTAATTGACTTCTGACTGAACTAGTCAAACCTGAGCCAGTAGGAGTGTCTGCTCTACTCTCAGGATTTGGCTTGTGGTCTTGTTCCTAATTTTTGAAATTCATAACATTAAACCACTTGGGGCTTGGGGGACATGATTATTTGGGAAGTTTACCATCTAATCTAGCAAGACCCATACAGATTTCTTGCCAAAAGGCCTCAAGCATCTAAACCTAATGCTGGAGTGAGTGAAAATAAAAATTACGATATCAGCAGGACTTACTTAATGGTAAGTATACATAAGGAAAAAATGTGAATGGATCTATTTGCATTACCATCAAGCACTCACTTGGCAAACCTGAGTCCATCACTTGCTTGCTCTACTCTGTCGTATCGCTGTCTCTACAGTAAAAATAATGATTTCTACTCGAAGGAGTGCTCAATGGTTAAGTAGACCAAGAACCTCCAAGTGAAAAGGCTGAATTTGGTTAGTCAACTTGAGGATGTGCTTTCCATTAGAACTCTGGTCTTGAAAGCATAGTACTGAACCTGATATTCAGCATCCCATTATTCTCAATTTTTGTCCATTGTTCCTGATTGTACACAATAGGGAAGAGGTAACTAGTTGTTGCTTCCACCTGATTTTGTCCTGAAGGACATTACCCTCTCTCGGTTTCTTCTGATTAAGATCAGTATCCTGTTGAAGATTGTCCTAGGGTTGGAGTGACTTACTTTTTAATGAAATAATTCTTGTTTAAACGTTAATAGGATTTTTCATTGAGGAGACTCCATTTAAATTTCCACTTTAGTTTCCGAGCAACTTTGTAGCAAGGTAATTCTTCTAAACTCATTATTCAAAAGCTCAAGTATCTATGACTAATCTAACACCACATTCTGTCATGCATTTTGGTGTATTTTGGAGGGCTTGAACTTTTTGTCCAAAAATCTCATCTTGCTGAGATAGGAAATTCTGCCCTTTACAATTTATTGCACTGTATTCAACATTTCCCTGTCTCTCTGTATGTCAAGCTGTAAATGTATCAGGCAGTGGACCATATTAACCAGGATAGAAAAATGGTAGTGAGCTGAGAACCCATTTTGGCTGAGAGCAAATTGAAACCTCCTTGATTCCCTCTTGTGGGGCTTCCTCTGTACTGGAGTGAAAAGCCAAGATGCCTGCTTTGAGGGATATCCTGAGGCTCCATCAGTGAACAAGTCAGGTCCTTGCTCTGTCTAAGGCCTTGGCTCCTAGATCAAAGTCAAAGGTAGAGGGCAGGGAGCAAAGGAGGCATAATGCAAATGCAGTGCTCTAGGTCAGAAGTGCAGGTAGATTGACTGAATTATGTGTGGGCTCAGGACATGAGAAGCCACGTGTGGGCGGCCTGGCCTCAGGGCTACATAAAGAACTGTGTGGCAAGATCCTTATATGACCCCTGCCCAAAGTTGACTCAATCTGTTCCAACCAAAGGTTATTCATCTCTCATTTGTAAGAGTGACATAGTTACTCACAAACTCCCAAAGGTCTGGAGTTAATCAAACTTCAGAAAGAGACCGAAAAAAAAAAAAAACGTGTTTAAGTAATACCTGGTGATTGTCAGTAAAGCTTACAGTGGGGAGCCCTCCAGTGGCAATTGGAAAAATTGAACTCTGATCAGTTTGGGCACCAGTTAGTTTTTTAGAAAAGGTATAACCAACATCACAGAATTACCTATTTGTAATAATCATGTGATAGCATCTAAGATTAAGCTGGAAAGTATCCTGAAGAGGCGGGAAGGGAATCTTGCTATCCTGAGATTTTGAGTCACAGCCAAGGATAGAAAGTAGGTGTTGCTGTTGGACTTCTGGGTTTGTTCTGGTTCTGACCCTTGCAAGGTGTGAAACCCTGGACCCCTCCTGCCCTCTCTGACCCTTCAGTTTCCTTTCTGTTACTCTCCTGAAACACTGTGATGAAGATGTAGTGAGATACAGGAGCTGACCAACTCATACACAGAATGTGTCCTAAGAATGCTAGTTCCGTTCACCTAAGATCATAATTGTTAGTTGTACCATGCTTTGGACCTTACAAAAAACAAAATTGGGTTGCTGTTTACTTCAGTCATTAAATGTTTTATTCCAATTTGTTTGATGACTGTGTTCTGCATTTCTTTGAATTCACTAATGATGTCTACTTATTTACATAGTTAACACTGGTAAATATTGATTATATTCAGCTACATTTTAAACAAGTATTTCCTTAGAATCTAATGTTTATCAGATACTTTGATTGGAATTCACTTGCATCTTGAGCAAAAAGATTAAAAGTTTCTCTCTCTTCCTCTCCGCCCTCAACTCCCCATTTAACAACCAAAAAATAAACAAATAAATGAAAACCTTACCTTTCTCAGCTAGGGAGGTTTGGCCTACGATAATAATTTCATACTCTTTATAAGAATCAGTGGACATTAAAGAATTAAAATTAACTTTCAGCTATGAATACGGAAATGTTTCTACTCATGAAAACTTTCTTGCTTCATATTTATCACTAGATACTATGAGGAGCTGTTATGAGTTTTTTAACATTTAAAATATGTTTCAAATATTTCCATTTATTAAGTCTTTTCTGTTGTTTCCTAGCAGAGGTGAGATAAGATGAGGACACTCTGAGAGTACCAATGAGCAGAAATATGGCACACAGAATCATCTTGATGAAAGGTCAGTGGAATAGGTAAAAGCAGTAAAAGACATAAAGAGGAAAGAAAGCTAAAGCAGCAAGATGGAAAACACAAGTCAACTTTGAAGGTCATTGCCCAAAGTCTGCACATTTAGCATTCGATGATAGAGACCTTGAGTTGAACTCATTGGGTAAGTATCAGGCCTGGCATAGAATAAAATAGGTCGGAGTTCAGAAGCTGTACGATGAAAAAGAAGAAACAATATGAGCAAATGTGGTCAGAATGCCCTCGGGTCCAGAATGTCTTCATATGTATTATCGAAATGTGGAAATTGTATTTCCCAATGATGGTCATGGCACTATCTCCCATCTCAATCTTCTAAAGTGTGACCTTGCCAACTCCCATTAAAAGGTGGAGTCAATGCTGGACATGGTGATTCATTCCTGTAATCCCAGCACTTGGAGAGGTTGAGGTGGGCGGATCACAAGGTCAGGAGGTCGAGACCATCCTGGTCAGCATGGTGAAACCCTGTCTCTATTAAAATACAAAAAATTACCCAGGCATAGTGGTGTGTGCCTGTAGTCCCAGCTGCTTGGGAGACTGAGGCAGGGGAATCACATGAACCAGAGAGGTGGAGGTGGCAGTGAGCTGAGGTCATGCCACTGCACTCCAGCCTGGCAACAGAGCAAAATTCCATCTCAAAAAAGAAAAAACAAAGAAACAAACAAAAAGAAGTGGAGTCAAATTCCTCTCCCCTTGAATCTGGATGGGCTTATAACCACTCCTAGTAATGCAGTACATTAAAAGTGACACTGTGAGCTTCCAAGGCCAGGTCATAACAGGGAATGCAGCTTCCACCTTGTTTGCTAGAACCCTTGTACTTGAAGTCCTGAACTTCCATGTGGGAAATCTGATCACTCTGACACTGCCACACTGCATGTCAGTGCTCCAGTGAACTAAAGTTATGTGAGTGACCCATTTTGGACAGCAAGACAATTGAGCTTTCGGATGATTGCAGCTCCAACCAACGTGTGATGACATCCGCATGAGAGACCCTCAGTGAGAAGCACCTGGAAAAACCCTGCCTGCTTATGAGTGAGAACATCTGGTGTTTGGTTTTCTGTTCCTGTGTATTTGCTGAGAATGTTGGCTTTCAGATTCATCCATGTCCCTGCAAAGGACATGATCTCATTCTTTTTATATTTTAGCATACTTTTGTCATGTAAAGCATTAGTGCAGCAGCCTGTTGTGTTTTTTGTGTGCAGAGAAGTGTTTCCTTCGTCTCCATGCCTGATAGGATGGCTGTGATTCCAGGATCAGTTTCCTGTGTGATTTTGCTTCCAATTACCTAAAACTTAAAAAGGGTACCTCTTGTTTACACCCTTTGAGTGTTTCTTTTAGAGACAGTGACTCCTGAGAACGTCTCAGATAGATGGTTCGAATGGTTTATCAGGCCAATAGCACACTAACATTACACCTTAAATGTGAATTTTGTTTATACTTTAGACATAGCATAAAATGAGAAAAAAGTTTTAACTTTCATGAAATGTGGTTCACTGAGTAGTGGAATAAAGAAAAATAAGAAAAAAATGAGTGTAAATACATATACATGTCTGTCCAGTTCATACACATATGTATAAATAGGTGTTTATGTTGGAAAAGAGGGGTGTTCAAATGTCTGCTTAAGTCTGTATGAAAAAACCCTTAGATAAAATAAATGAAGGGGAAAATATAAATTAAATAAATAGGAATATCAAGTGGTCAATGTCATTCACTAGAGTGACTTACTTTTCTACAGGGGTGATAAAAATAGCTTTCCAGGGAAGAGTCTAAAAGCTGTTCCACCAATTTAATATTAGAAACCAAATAATACTGTTCACATGCCTTTTCTCAGGGTTTTCACTGGTCTAACTGCATAACAGGCTCTGAACTTCCAGAAACCAAAGGGAAAACTATCTGGAGAGCAAAAAAGATTTCCTGTAAGTATTACAATAATTCTTGGCTTTGCTAGCATGCCAGTATCACTAGGATTGCTTTTCTTATGACATGTTTGTGTATTTTATACTCTGGAATCAGATTAAGTCAGTTACAAAACAAGTATCATTTTAAAAAATTGTATTAAATAATATGACTTTTTCAATCTCCTTTGGAGTCAAGGCTAAAGTTGAATTTGAACTTTATGAAAATAAAACATTTTATATGTTGCATAAGATAATTCTACTGATTATGTATTTAAGTTATTGACATAAAAGTTTAGGACACATGCTTTTCTCTAGAAAAAACATTAATTAAAAAACGCTTGAAATCATTTTATACATTTCATATACATGATATAATCTCACTGATATGATTTTGCCCAGTGTTACTACCCAAATCTTATCTCAAATTGTAATCCCCAGGTGTGGAGGGAGGTATCTGGCATGAGGTGATTGGATCAAGGGGGCAGTTTCCCCCATGCTGTCTTCATGATAGCGAGGGAGTTCTCCTGAGAGCTGATGGTTTTAAATGCGGCACCTCTTCACTCTTTCTCACACACTCTCTGCCACCATGTAAGATGAGGCTTGTTTCCCCTTTACCTTTTGTCATTATTGTAAGTTTCCTGAGGTCTCCTCAGCCATGCAGAATTGTGAGTCAATTAACCCTCTTTCCTTTACAAATTACTCAGTCTTGGGTATTTCTTTATAGCAGTATGAGTATGAACTGATACACTCACTAAATTAAAATGTGATCCTTTGCTGCCTTTTATTTTAAATATTAAATAAATGCAGAGGAACAGATGATCTCATTGAAGAGAAATTCAATTCATTCATTTGCTTAATGTTTGTGGTGAATTACTAATTTTGATCTATAGCAAAAAGGCACAACCAGCCTCATTCTTCCTTTTGGATTGTAAAATAATAGAGATATTGATTTGAAAAATTTCTGAAAACTTCTGTTTCATTGGATTTCAAATCCTATTTCTTAAAGACCTGGAATTAGATAGCTGTGCCTTAGCTTTGATCCAGATTCTAGGGGAACCTCCCATTTGCTTCTTGTGCCTCCTTTTCAGTTAGAAAGCTTTCATTTTCTTGTATGTATTTAGGGGTTGGAAGACAAATTTCATGAAAAAAACAATATTTTGTGTGTTTTATATATACAGTCCCCAATTTACAATTGCTTGACTTAACAATTTTTCAACTTTGCAATGATGTGAAACAATATGAACTCAACAGAAATCATGCTTTAAATTTTGAATTTGATCTTTTCCTGGGATAGCAATACGTAGTATGATACTCTTTCGTGATGCTCAGCAGTGTAAGAGAACCATGGTTCCCAGTCAGTAACAGGATCACAAGGTTAAACAGCTGATATGCTACAGTGTACTGTGTTGCCAGATGATTTAGCCCAAATATAGGCTAATGTATGTCTTCTGAGCACTTTTAAGATAGGTTAGGCTTAGCTATGATATTTAGTGGGTAGAGGTACTAAATGTATTTTTGACTTATAATGTTTTAAACTGACCATGGATTTATTGGGATGTAACCCCATTGTAAGTTGATGTATACAAATGTACATATATACAAACTTTGGAAAGAGACTCATGTACTAGCATGTTTTTTTAACAGATTAAGTAATGAATGCATAGAGAAGTTAAGTGAAATGGCCACAAAGGAAAACAATTAGCTAGTGACAAAACGAAAAAGATAATTTAGTTCTCCTGATTACCAACTCAGTGCCTTAATCCTATCTTTCAGCTGATAAAGTGCTTCAACATAGAAATAGGGCAGTAATGAATCCAACACAAGTTTTTGCATAAAATCAGCTCACTGACAGTATACATGAGCCTCATGTAATAGAAATACTGTAAAATAGTAGAAGTTTAATCATTTAACTGTGGTCTATACATTGGAAATAAATAGATCTAGGTGCCAGATAGTGCCGTGGTTTTCTTCAGCTCAGAATGTAATAAAAATGTTATTTTTTTTTCTCCAGAGAGAGCAAATTCTACTCTTTCTCTATTATTAATGCATATTCCTAAATGCAAATGGATGAAATAAAGAGACAGCCAACCAGAAAACATAAAATACTCATAGCTGCCACAGGAGAAAGAAAACTTCAAGCATATGTGAAAAGAAAAGGTTTTCCTAGATTAATGAGCAGGCTTTTTGCAAAGCAAGTGGTAGAGATAGTTATTGTTTACCAAATATTTTGTATGCTATCTTAAATGTCCCATCCTCCCTCATAATTAGGTTGTGGTTATGTCGGGCTATGAGAATAGTTCTCGCCAGTGCCCTTTGCAAGCAACAGTGACAGTGATGTGGGTCACTTCCTATTAGAAATAACAACAGATGTTGGTTCTTCATACTCTTTATTCCTTCTATTGCAATGAGAGTGGAGGTCATATTAGAGAGTAAAGCCCTAATCCTTAAATCTAGATACCTGAGACAGTGTGTGGAAGAGAACTGTAGAATACTTTGCATAGGAAAAACTACATCATTGATGTAAAGCTACTGAGGTGTTTTTTCATTTTGTTTTGGATTATTTTGTTTGTTTGTTTGTTTTTCCAGCAGAGTTTAGCTTAAACAAAATCTCTGGAAAGAAATTTTTAATCAGAGGCAATTAGTATAGATTATTGAATGTTAATTTGTACAAATTCATAAACAGAGCTTGTAATATTAAATGAGATAATATAAAATATATTTAAAAACATAATTTATATTTTCTTTTCAATTAGTCCTTTTTTTTTTTTTTTTTTGAGACAGAGTTTCGCTCTTGTTACCCAGGCTGGAGTGCAATGGCGTGATCTTGGCTCACTGCAACCTCCACCTCCTGGGTTCAGGCAATTCTCCTGCCTCAGCCTCCTGAGCAGCTGGGATTACAGGCACGTGCCACCATGCCCAGCTAATTTTTTGTATCTTTAGTAGAGACGGGGTTTCATCATGTTGACCTGTCTGGTCTTGATCTCCTGACCTCGTGATCCACCCGCCTCGGCCGCTCAAAGTGCTGGGATTACAGGCTTGAGCCACCGCATGAATTAATTTAGCACAACCACAAGGGGCACGAGAAGAGGCACAGAACTATATAATTGAAGAAATATTAGAGAACGGAACACTGCACAATTCATTCCCTTAGCCAAAGCTGGTTAACGACTTTCATCAGGTCCTTTTTGTAGCAGATGGAAATTAAAATATCACTCTAT
>CAUYOR010073464.1:0-29503 GCA_963573925.1 Callimico goeldii | reverse complement strand
AACAGGTTCATGGGTGATGCTGCTGCTGCTATTGGTTCAAGGACCACACACTGAACTTTAGATTATCTATCTCTAAGTCAGCTGAAAAGAGAATGAGCATAGGGGAGTACATAACTTCTGCTCACATTTTTTTTTTTTTTGAGACGGAGTTTTGCTCTTGTTACCCAGGCTGGAGTGCAGTGGTGTGACCTCGACTCACCACAACCTCCGCCTCCTGGGTTCAGGCAATTCTCCTGCCTCAGCCACCCAAATAGCTGGGATTACAGGCACGCGCCACCATGCCCAGCTAATTTTTTGTATTTTTAGTAGAGACGGGGTTTCACCATGGTGACCGGGATGGTCTCGACATCTCGACCTCGTGATCTACCCATCTCGGACTCCCAAAATGCTGGGATTACAGGCTTGAGCCACCGCGCCGGGTCGGGAATTCATTTCTTTCAAAGTATTTCCCATTTTTCAGATGTTATATTTTTATCGTAATTCAGCTAAAAACACTTTATCACAAAGTATTGTTTTGCTTTCTTCTTTGGTCCACGGGATACTTTGAAGTGTATTGCTCAATTTCAAAGACCTGATTTTCTAGGTCTCATTTTGTTGTTGACTTTTTGCTAAACTGTGCTGTGGTCAGAAAATATATATTTTACATGACTTTAATCAATTGAAATTTGTTAATTTTTCCTTTATGGCCCAGCATATGGTCACATTTTAAATGAGGGAGCTTGCAAATAATGTGTATTCTGTAATTCTTGGGTGTGTAATTCTACATATACCACTTTGTTATTTGTGAATTTTAAATCTTCTATATTCTTACAATTTTTTTTTGTCTTCTTGTGTTGGTAGTAGAAACATAGTGAAGGATCCCACTATGAGTTTCTTAGAATTTTTTAGTTTATTCATGTACTCAGTCATTCAACAATTATTTTGGGCCTATCAAATTTTAGAAAATATAGCCTGTGAATTGTGTTGAGGAAGTTTTTACTAAGGAAGTAATTAGACTCGTAAATTTTAAGGCAATGTTATTAGTTGCACACAAATTTAGGATTATTGTATCTTCCTATTAGATGATCATAAGACTTTCCATTTTATTTTAATAGAGTGTTTATCTCTCTTTGAATATTTCATGGTTTATAGTCTACTTTGTCTGATATTAATAGAGTTACAAAATCTGCCTTTGGCTAGTGTTTGCATTCTACGCATTTTTTTTCTTTTAATTTTACCTTTAACTATAAGGATTCCAAACATGCTCATTTTTGGAATCATCTTGGATCTTCAATGTGGATTCATATGAAAAATAATAACACTTTACAGTACTTAATATGTTAGGTCCTAGCATACATATTAACTCACTTAACCTGTGAACCTATGAAAGCAATGATTATATATTCATTTATTTCATTTATATATTAATTCACTTAACCTGCATCATGACGCTACAAAATCAAATTATTGTTAACATTGTTTTACAAATGGAGAAACTGGTGCTCAAGGAAAAAAATAACTTGCTCAAAATTATAGAGCTGATGAGAGGCAGAGACAGTTTGGAAATAGCAATCTAGCGTTGGAGTCTGTTCTTTTACTTACTATCCTGTGCTACCACTTAAAAAAATGGAAAGCCCAAAATGTAATAAAGGAATTGATGATTCATGGGCTTGCTGCCAGTACAATCACTTAGGCACCATGCCCAGAAGGGGGCCCTGAGCTTGGGGTATAATGCCCTGCAGTGACCATCTTGAAATCCTGCATAATTTTATCATTGGATCTGTGCCTTGTGAGTTAAGACAGATGGGATAATGGAGCAACCCCTGAGGACATGGAACCTCCTTGCCTTCCTTGGATGGGCTCTCAGCCATCTTCTCCTGGGACTCCAAGTAGCAATCACTGTGGCCACTCCAGCAGGTTGGAGACTCGACACAGGGAAGGTGGGATCAGGCCTGTGGTCTGAGTCATGGGATGGGCCCAACACCTGTGGGGATCTGTACACACACTGTGAGTACCCCTTGCTCAAGCAGAACGTTAAATCCCAAACATAAGATATTATGAATAGGAAATACAAAAGAGAGGAAGAGAGACTGTGAAGAAAGATTTCTGTCCCCTTCTTTCCTACTTTCTGGAAACGGGCCTCATACTTTCATTTTTCAATGGACTTGTAAATTATGTCACTGGACCTGGTAGATGCTAGTTGGTGTGTTGTTTGCTGAGACCATGCTTTCATCATCTTCTTCTCTTTTTCAATATATATTTTATTGCATTTTAGGTTTTGGGGTACATGTGAAGAACATGCAATATTATTGCATAGGTACATATGTGGCTATGTGGTTTGCTGCCTCCATCCCCATCACCTATATCTGGCATTTCTCCCATGTTATTCCTCCCCAATACCTCACCACCCACTGTACCTCCCTAGTTCCCCCGACAGACCCCAGTGTGTGATGCTTCCCTCCCTGTGTCCATGTGATCTCATTGTTCAACACCTGCTTATGAATGAGAACATGTGGTGTTTGATTTTCTGTTCTTGTGTCAGTTTGCTGAGAAAGATGGTTTCCACGTTCATCCATGTCCCTACAAAGGACACTCATCATTTTTTATGGCTGCATAGTATTCCATGGTGTATATGTGCCACATTTTCCCTGTCCAGTCTATCATTGATGGGCATTTGGGTTGGTGCCTGTTGTAAATAATGCTGCAATGAACATATGTGTGCATGTGTCCTTATAATAGAACGATTTCATCTTCTTTATCTTTTATATCTTAAACATCTTTTAGGTACATTTTTCTATCTAGTATTCAAAACACACAACCCTTCCATAGTGCTTACATACAATTACACTTTGCTGTGGATGTTTAGTTTACTGAGCATGGCTACATGCATTGAATCACTTCTCCTCCTGAGTCCCCAAGTGACATGGGGGAAATATCACCCCTGCTTTGCTGAGGAATAAGTGGGTTATTCAAGGTTTTGTATTGAATAAATTACTGAACTGGGGCTTGAATATTGGTGTTCTAACTACAAAATAGTTTTCTTCCCATTAAATCACAGCTTACTTTAAAGAAGGCATTTTTTTTTGGATCTCAAAGAGGACAATTTCACCTCCGATACTGACTGTGGAATTCCCACATTGCATCTTTAAAACAGTCCCTTAGTAAGTACACGCTTCTCCTAACATGTTTTATTACATGGCTCTTTGGTGCCAGTTTTACAATGTTTTCAGCCACAAGCAAAGTAACAAGTAGCTGAAAGCGGGCAATTAGGATTGTACTGAGAGTTCTGGAAGTGGGTGGAATGTCCTTCAAATCTGAACATCTGGTTGTTATACTTGGTGAGCAATACATGATTAAAGTGTTGCTGACACCAGTTAGCAGAAATGTATTCCAAAGCTTCGGTTTATGTGGGTTTTGTTTTTAAAAGCGCCAATGATAAAAATATAATAATCCCAAATGTGACTAACCCACGCGATTTACCTCCCCCTTTTCAATTCATCTGGTTTAGTATTCCGTAAAGAATATTAAAATGATTGGTGAAATGGTGTTCCTGGTGATTGCTACATCTACGATCCTCCTAAAGCACAAATGTTCCTGAATTTACAATGCTGTTATGTCCAGATAAAACCATAGTGTAGTTGAAAGTTGAAAATATTGTCAGACAACAATGAGATTAGTATAGCTAACCTACCTTACTTCCATTAGCCTACAGCTGGGCAAGGTTGTCTGGCAACACCACACACTAGAGATTGCAGGGCTGACTGGCTGCTGCAGCGTTGCCACTGCCTGGCATTGCAAGAGAGTACGTTACCATGTACGACTAGCCTGGAAGAAGATCAAAATTTAAAGCATAGTTTCTACTAAATGTGTGTCACTTTTGCCCTATTGTGAAGTCAAACCATCCTAAGTGGATCCTAAGTTGGGGACTGTCTGTAAATCCGACAATTCTTCTTCATGAAATCACTTTGAGGTTTTCCAGACTTAATGCTGAGAACAATGTTGAGATTACTTTTATTTTTGCGGTGCTGCCTCTTTGGTGGTTACATATACTTGGAAATTCAATTCACTTATTACCTGAAGGCACCATTGACATCAGGAGGCATATTATAAAAAATCCTAATTTCACATTAAAACAATGCTGGCCGGGGGCTCACACCTGTACTTTGCACTTTGGGGGTGGGTGGGTCACCTGAGGTGAGGAGTTTGAGACCAGCCTGGTGAAACCCCATGTCTACTAAAAATACAAAAATTTGCCAAGCATGGCGGCAGGTGCCTATAGTCTCAGCTACTCAGGAGGCTGAGGCAGGAGAATCACTTGAACCTGGGAGGTGGAGGTTGCAGTGAGCTGAGATCACATCACTGCACTTGAGCCTGGGAGACAGACTGAAACTCTGTCTCAAAATAAAATAAAATAAAAACAATGCTGAAAGCAAATAGTGGGGTAGTTTGAATCCAAAATTATTCTTTCCTGAACTTACTGTTTATTTCAGAGCATAAACAAAAGCTGTTGGGCACTATTTATGCTGCTTCTTCATCTCATTGAGAATGGTGATAGATTGTCCTGCCTAAACCACATGAAGGGACACTCTCACCAAGGCTCTTGAATGTCACCCTCTTGCTAAGTGGAAAATTTTGTGACACTGGATCTAAACAAAACAACACAAAACATGTGCAGTTTTACCCAAAAAGGAGAATGGAAAATGGAAGTAAAGGAAGGACAAAAAGACAGTTCCTTGAAATACGTAACAAAATGCTCAGACATTGAACCAATTGATCTATGGAGCATGGAGGAAAGTTTTGAAGCTGGAATCATAAAAGATTACTGAAATCTAAAGGTGGCAAGGTAAGACAATTGGGTTGTCTTGCAGGATTCTAGATATTGGAACAGAAAAGACTCATGCGTGGGAAAGACGTTCAGAGATTGACCAGTGGTCTCAGTAGGTCTGATTTTGTTTGGTTGCTTATTTCTCTCTTACTTTATTTCAGTTAGTTATGCTAGAGTCTCTTAGGAAGCAGAGACTTTGTTGTGGTGCTGCCTCTTTAGTAGTTACATATACTTGGAATCAAGGTAGGTCTGTTAGGTTAAAGTAAGCTTAGTTGGTAGGATAAGAGTCTTTTGGGTAATTCATTTAATGCCTTTCTATGGTCAATGGCTGTGTACTGAAATAAAAAACAGCACTCCGCCCTTCTTCTCAGCTCCCCTGACAGACACACACTGTGTGTACTCTCATTAAAGCTTATGAAAATGAATTTTCAGAAAATCTTATAGGCAAAGTGAATGTGAGTGAAGGTTCTCAAGTTGCTCCACTTCCAGCCTTGCTCACGATGCCTGCAGAGGCCTCATGATGTGTCTGTCAGGTCTGCTCAAGGCCCCAGCCCTCCCAGGTGGCAGCTGGTCCTCCACACAGGCTACCCTCTTCAACCGGGTCTCTGATAGGCACTGTCTTGCCAGCCCATCCAGGGATCGAAGCTTAGAGATGCTCCCACCGGCACATCCCCAGGCTGCTCCTCTGATCGCATGAGAGCTTCTGTCCATTCCTAGAATGCCTGTCCTCAGCAGAGAGAAGAGGGTTTTCTTTCACTTCCTTTTGCAATTAAACTGTGTTTTGATTGTAACGCATAGTTGGATTTACTCAGGTGGACAACAATGTCACTTTCTTTATTCCTGCAGCAGATTTTTATCTTGCTCTCAAAGCCCTGCAGTGGCCACAGTGGGGAGGATTTAAGCTTGCCACTTCCAGATAAGCCAGTTTCTTCCATTAGAAAGCACTGTCTTCAAATCAAAGTTTGACTCCCAGTCAGGATAATCTCTTTTCTCCCAGACAGCTTCCTGCCCCTCGTCCTTCCTAGGAAGAGACTTGTGTACAGGGAGCTTTCATTTCCCGTGGAGGAACCTGTGGTGCAATGCTGTCTTGAAACTTGCTGTCCTCCCCAGCATCCTGCAGGTCACTGGGTCCCCTGCACTGGTGTAGCTTAGTGTGCTGGCATCACTTTGGGTTTAGGTCACCCTCCTGTTGTTGGCAGTGGCCACCCATGCCTCCATCCACAGGGTCCTCAGACTCATGCTACTTTGGGCCACTGATTTGCTCAGTGGACATTTTCTCTGGCCAGTATACCCAGATACGTCCTCCTGCCAAGGGAGAGGCTTCTCTGAGTGACAGCTGACCTTGCCAGGCGGCACTGGGGAAGCAGGAAGTGGGCCCTCATTTTCTCATGGCCGGGTAACCCATTTGGGTTTTGGGTTTTGTCCCCCTACTCATAGAAGGGTTGGTCCTGAGAGGTCATCAGGGCTGGCCGTCTGCATCCCTCTCTCCCCCACCCCTCCAGGCTTCACTTCTGGTGGGACCTGCCTCTCTCTCCCAGCCCCCTCCTCCCTCACTGTCCTTCCCCACTTGGGGCAGTAAAGACAGAAGGGATGATTCAGGAACAGAAAAAGATGACTAAGATGGGCAAAATATGAACATATAGATGTTTCAAAAATATATTTCTTATATTTATTTTTATTCTCTACTTTCTTATTGAATCAAGGGTGTTCTGCAGTCTCAGTTTGAGAAATAGCTGGTGAAGCCTCTCTCCCTTTCTCACCTCCACCGTCTTCTTGCCCAATAACAAACCCCGATTATGGTTAACTGCCTTCTGCAAGGACGGACTCAAGGAATCCGGCCAAATCCTCCAGGATCGGAGTGATATCAACAGTCATCTGAGTTGAGAATATATACAATTATGTACAGAATGTATTCTTTAACCTTCTTCTACCTAAGTTACATATAAAAGTAGCGTTATTTTTAAGGTCCTTCATAAAAAAAGAGAATGCTTCCAATTATGCCTAATTAAACCTCATACTCGACATTATTTTCTTCCTGATTCACTCGGCCTTGGGAGCAGGAACTCCAGTACCTAAGGGAAGGATGCTGCAGCTGCGTGTCTGTGGAAACTGAAGGAGAGTGACTTGTTGGAGAGTCAGGTGAAGATTTTCTTCACGAAGAAAAATGTTCCTCAGAGAAAGTACAAATGGATCATGTGAATAAGTAGAGAAAACACTAAAGTTTCAAGAGAACAGAATATTTTAAAATTGCATCTTAGAATCAGTCACTAACGTACACTTCTCAGATGTGCCAATTTCCCTCCATGCTGCTCTAGTGTAAAACAATCAGGGAGGAGCAGCACCTTTTAGGCTAGCTTGAGGACACATGTTTCAGAGGGTTGTGACTTGTCCTTAGAGCCACAGAATTCTCAGTGCTAATCCTCGCTCACCCCTTGTAGCTGTGAGCTTTGGTAAATCAGGGGATTTCAGATTGCTTGATTTCTCTGTGCCCCAATTCCTTCTCCATCCTCTGGGATCTTGTAAAGACTGCGTTAGCAGACAGAGAATATCTAGCTGGCTCATTACATGGCAGCATATAGTCCATATGGATACTAAATAAACATTAGTTCCTTTCTCATCTTTCCCTCCTTTCAGTTGCTTTATTTACATAAAAATAATACATCTCCTTATATTTAAAAAGAAATAGTTCAATACCAGCCTAGGCCACATAGTGAGACCCTGTCTCTACAAAGTAAAATAAAAATGCCTGGGCATGGTGGTGTCCCCCTGTCCCAGCTACTCAGGAGGCTGAGGTGGGAGGATCCTTTGAGCCCAGGAGTTTGAGAGACTGTAGTGAGTTAGAGACGGTGAAACCCTGTCTCTACCAAAAATATAAAAATTAGCAGGCCACAGTGGCACACGCCTGTTCCAGCTATTTGGGAATTGCTTGAATCTGGGAGGCAGAGGTTGCAGTGAGCCAAGATCACGTCACTGCACTCCAGCCTGGGCGACAGAGCGAGACTCTATCTCAATAGAAAACAACCGTCAATAAATAATTTGACCTCGCAGTGTTCTTACATTGGTTTTAGGAGCTTAGGTCATGTGACTCCACCCTGAGAGATGATCATTTTCCCAACTTCTGAGTCCTCAGGTGGACAACCACACCTAGACAACAGCAGTTTCCCCAGGGTGGGCTGTCATGTCACTTGAGGATGAGGATTTAGAGTGAGGACTGTGGAAACAGTGCAGTTGTTTGTATAAAACTTCAGGTTGAAGACTCACTCAGCAAAACTAAATAGAACCAAATTTTAAAAAAGTCTGTTAGACAATATCTTGGTATTCAAGCCATCATCCCCTTAAATTAACTACCAACTTCTAAGTGGTAGATGGGAGACGAGTGGAAAATTCTAAATTGCCCTGTTTGCCAGCAGGTTGTTTTCCATTCTTTTGTAAGATTTGACATGTATAAACTTTAATTCATGTTAGGCAATGTGCTTTTTCAGAAGATTAAGAAGATGGCCAAGTTGCACCTAAAAGGCGCCTTCTATGTTAAATCTCCACATCATGCACCTCCACTGCAATGAAGCCTCTCAGTGGCTTTTGAAAAGTATGAGTTTCTACAGTGAGCAAACAAAGGAATGCATAGTTCAAAGCACTTTGTAAACTATAAAGGCTTATACAAATGTCAAGTATTATTATAGGAGGATAATTTCGTCTTTTTCTTTGCAATGTTTTTTAATCCCAGATAATGTAAAGTTGTGGGTCCATCATGTCATAATGGAAGAACTCCGTTCATTTCTCTGTAACTTAATTTTGTAAATTTTCTTTCTACTTGAATACCCCAAACTGCCCCCTCCTCTAAATACACACCCACACAGGGCCCAAAGGGATTAATTCTGCTACTAAATACTAAAATTTAAAAATGATTAATTAAAATAACCTAACATTGCATAGCCACCAAATCCTTCCCACATTGAAGGATTCTATTTTTGAGTAGTATCATGTGCGGTACAATCACTCGAGTCAATGCTGGAGAACTGAAAGAAATAACCGAGAACAAAGCGAGTGCTTTATGGTATAGCAAACAAACTGTGTGGACAGCAGTAGCAGGTGTAATGATTTTATTGTGTTTTACACTTCTGAGGCTGGAGTTACCCTTTCCTGAAGGCGGGTGTGGGGCCCACTGAAACAGCTCAGTCAACGGCAGTCTGCTCCCCAGGCTGGCTGTAGGAGTAGTGAGATTCAGTCATTGCTGTTGTTGAAAATTACAAGTATTTTCAGATGTTTGATCTTTTTATTTAAACAAAAAGGTTCTCCTGTAGGCGGGAGACCAAATGCTATGCAGCAGATGAAGCTGGATAGGGCAAACTGATAGTGACTGACGTGGTGATGGTGGTTTACTGTTTATTTTAGGTGCATTTACAGACATGAGTTTTCTATTTTCTTTTTGAAGATAAGGAAAATAGATTTAAACTGTTTATTTAAATATATGCCTTCTAGGCCTGGTGCAGTGGCTCATGTCTGTAATCCCAGCACTTTGGTAGGCTGAGGCAGGTGGATCACGACGTCAAGAGATCGAGACCATCCTGGCCAACGTGGTGAAACCCTATCTCTACTACTAAAAAAAAAAAAAAAATACAAAAAAATTAGCTGGGCGTGGTGGCACACACCTGTAGTCCCAGCTACTCGGGAGGCTGAAGCAGGACAATTGCTTGAACCCGGGAGGCGGAGGTTGTAGTGCGCTGAGAACGCGCATCTGCACTGCAGCCTGGTACCTGGTGACAGAGCGAGACTCTGTCTCAAAAAAAAAAAAAAAAAAAAGAAACAAAGAAAGAAAGAAAGAGAATATGGCTGCTAAAATGTAACACATAAGAAAATACTCGTAGAATATTAATTTTTATTTATTCACTTGTTCGTATGTTTAAAGTTGAGCAACACTGGTATCCTTTCTAATAGTGTAAATCTGTATTTTCATCAATAGGTAAGAAAGTCTTGGAGGAAAGTAAGAGCACTGTTCCGGAAACTAAATCCTGTCTGTGTTTTGTGCTGTCTCTGTATTCCTCAGAAATTACAGCATATTCCCTGTATGTATTTCAGGGAGAAAGCAGGCACAACTATATCTGTTTTATTTGTGTGAACAGATAAAAAACAAACCCAAACCAGAACTATAGCAGGATCCCATGAAACTAAAAAGGTCTCAAGGAAAAAGACATTTCTTCGATTTATTATTTAATCTTGCTGGTTTTGAAACAAATGCAGAAATTTAATTCTCATTATAGACAGCAAAAAGAAAAGCTGAAAAGGAAAAAAATAGTTTCATAACCCCCATTATTTTTCCTAAAAGCAAATGGAAATCTTAAGTTTTCAATATAAATGTACTTGGCAACTATTCTAAGTCTTGGGAATGTTGATGGTTCTTCCTCTTCCTCCGTGAGCAATAGCTTTCGTTTGGATAAAATGACTCACCTAATTTTACATCATCTGATGAATCAGTTATGACCTAAATGTCTGCCAAAAATTAAAAGTTTGCTCCACACTTACATACAGTGATGTCTATCCAACGAGAACAAGATTTCCAGGTTTTGTCTGAAAGTTGACAAGAATTGACACAAAACAGAATTGTTTCTAAAAGACACGCCCAGGAAGCTCCTTGAAGTTGGGAAATCTTGACTCCCATTCACCTGACAAATATAGGTGGACTTTTCTTCTCTTCTTCCTCCCTCGCTTTTTTTTTTTTGCCCTTCCCCGTCTTCCCCATTCTCTTCCTCCTCCTTCCTGTCCTGCTTTTCAAACATGTTTTGTTTATTTTAAAATTACTTGAATTCGTAGAAATTCATTCCTCCTCTTCCTTCCCTTCCTCTTCCCCTTCCTTCTTCTCCTCCTCTTCCCTCTCCTTCTCTTTCTCTCTTCCTCCTCTCCTCTTTCTCCCCCACTCCTTCTCCTCCTTTCCTTCCTCCTTCCCCTCCAAGGTTTCTCCTCTCCCTCCTCCTTCCCCTCCTCCGGCTTCTCCTCCGCCCTTTCTCCTCCTATCCATTTTCTCCTCCTCTTCCTTCTTTGTATTTTGCTGGGGACAAGTCCTAAAGTGTGATGGATTATACTGTTTACTGAGAACTACGCAAGGAAAGCCTAGTTGGTCCCAAGCAGAAAACTGCATAGGGCGTTGTAAAATAGTAAACAATGTACGCACATCATAGGCCAGTTAAACCAGTTCTTAACCCAGTTCTTCAAAGGATATGTGAGCCTGCCCCCATCGCTCCCTCTTGAAGAATGCTTTCTAGTTTATCTTTAATCAGCTGTGAACAGGCGCCAGCCTCCTGCCTAGTTTATTCTATGAGAAAACACAGAACACTTGCTTGTTAAAAACAATCACCTGTTCAGCGGGAATAAACACGTGGGTCAGCGTCCCCACGAGGCTCCCAGCTCGGAGTGTTCTTAGCTCCTCGCTCTCTGCGCTGTTTTCGTGTTTGCTTTCTTAGTTCCTTCAGTGCCTCTGGGTAGGGGTCTGTCTCCACAACTGACCTCTTCTTGGCAGTATTTTCTCTGATCCTAGGTGTGTCCTCCACTGTCTTTTTCTTTCAAAATTACTTGAACAACAGAAAAACCTCATTTCTTTCCTTTCTGAAGCAGGGAAAGGGGAAAGATGCTTGGGACGGGGGGTGGGGGGGAATGGAAAGAAATTGCCTTCCTTCAGTTACTCTTTTTTCTTCTCTCCGTGTCCCTTTTGTTCTCTCTAATTTAGATGTATGAGTGAAAAGGATACTAGAGGCAGAAAATGAAGGCCTCATTTTCTTAGCGCACTCTTCTACGTGGCTGGCAGTGTAGACACCCGCTTACAGAACCCCGAGTTCCCGGCGTGTGGGGAGCTTTCCATGCCCTGCGCTGGCATGTGATCTCTGTCTGAGGCCTTCCTTCAGCTCGGACTCAAGCAACAAATCTGGAGGTGGTGGTGAAGTGAGCAGGCAAGGGGTAGCACCCCCAGGGAGCCCTCCCCATCTCAGAGGGGCAGATTCTGGGGACTGTTCCTTAAGAGTTCTTGGAGGGTTCCCAGCAGAATCCAGCCCGGTTGCCCACAGTGGTCACCAACGTGCGGTTAGACACTTACTACGGTGCGTTTTCTCTCCTGATACTCTAATATGCTTTCTCCTTTCTTCCCTGTGCTTCCTGAGGTCATCTCCTAACTACCTGTCCCTAAGACCTTTGCTTAGGTTCTCCCCCAGGAGGAACCCAAGGTGTGATGGTCGCTGTCCTGCGTATCATAGAAGGTAAAGGGCTTGAAAGCATTTTCTTCTTCTTCTTTTTCTTTTTTTTTTTGAGACAGAGTTTCGCTGTTGTTACCCAGGCTGGAGTGCAATGGCGCAATCTCAACTCACCGCAACCTCCGCCTCCTGGGTTCAGGCAATTCTCCTGCCTCAGCCTCCTCAGTAGCTGGGATTACAGGCACGCGCCACCATGCCCAGCTAATTTTTTGTATTTTTAGTAGAGACGGGATTTCACCATGGTGACCAGGATGGTCTCAGTCTCTCAGTCTCTTGACCTCGTGATCCACCCGCCTCGGCCTCCCAAAGTGCTGGGATTATAGGCGTGAGCCACCGGGAAGCATTTTCTTATGAACAACATTCACAGAGTTCTAGTACACATATTTTAATGGGATTTTCTAATAGTGTGTGACAGTTAATAGTGCTTTATGGTTAACTACAAGCCTTCAGACAAATTATTTTGATCCTTAGAGGTTAGTATACATGCAATTATTATTAACATTTACTTATGAATAAACAGTAGCAGAGAGGATGCATGGCTTCTTTAAAGCCATGGAGAAGTCTGCGAAGAAGACCAGTTTCCTTTTACTGTGTGATCACATGTGTGAAATTCTGTCCGTAAAGTTAGGACATTTGTCCTTTACTATCAAATTTATGGAAAGAGAATTTTACTAATTTTCATTTGACTGTTTTCCTGCTATCTTTATTTTGGCTTTCTAATTGTGGCCTCAAAAATAGTAATACAGTTGTTTCCTGCTTTTCCCAGTGAGGAATAGAAATGAGCCAGTTAATTTTGTAAGTTACAGCTATAGTTCATGCCTGTGTACAACAGGCTAGTGATATAATCTAAAAGCGAGTGATATAGTCCTGGAAATTAATTGGGAAACTCTGTTCTATAGTTGTATGATGATTCTTTTCTCCTGTTCCCAAAGCAACCCCCTAGGAAAGATGGGGATGGAGGTGGATGGGGTGGGAGTTGGAAAGAAAAGATGAATTATGTTTAGCAAAAAGAAGCAAATCTTGGGTGATTCATTTCAGATTGCCTAGGAAGACTGTCATCTCACAAAAAAAGCCTATTCTCATAAGATTTCCCGACCTACTCTGCAGTGTTAAAGGAAAAATTCCTCCAAGATAAACACTTGGTCTTTGAATAAAGCATAGGCATTTATCTTACCGTAAAGACTAATTCACCAGGTCTGCAATTCTTAATGCTGAAACCACAAAGTTAAAACTACAGTGAAATTCCCAAGACTTTCTTAAACAATTAGGAGATAAAATTTGACAGTCAGGCTAGAAGTGTATATTTCTTGTATTCAGTATGTGTTGGTGAGTATGTAATACTGGAAATTATCCTCTAGCCTTACATGAGTATAAAATTCAACAAAATCTGTCAAGTTTTTATAAAGTTGTCTATTTTAAGGATGGCTTCAGAAACCTCTAAAAAGAAAGTCAGTGTTGACAAAATTTCCAAAATAACAAGCTTTATTCCTAAAGCTCCAGAATGTTTAACTTTCTAGTTTAAGTTGCATTTTGGGTTTTGTAGTGAAGAGTTATGATGTTAACCACAAGCAACATAAAATTAAATATAAAGTCTCAAAGCAAGCCCTCAAATATCAATCTCTTAAGCAGAAGTTGTCTTCTTGAAGTCTTGTTAATTTTTGTTGAAATCTTTCTAGGATAGATTTGTCTTTATCTTCCATGGGTCTGGAGGGCTACCTGTACCTTTCATCTATTTCATATTTAGTGTTATAAGTGTTTTTAAAAAATTATATGTTTATTTTGGTTTAGGAATGTGAAGAAGGTAATATATTGGGTCTTTGGTTTCCTTCTTTTAGAAAAAAAAGACTAGTTTGAAAGAGGTTTTTTATTTCTGGGAAATAGAGAAAGGAATGTTTTAATGGAAAATTTCCAACCTCCTCTTCTTTTAATCCAGTCAGGAAACACTTTTAAAAATAGGATCAGCTTTGATACATATAGTTATGTAGGTGAAAAAGAACTGAACTTGGGCTGGAGACATAATTGAAAGTCAGAGTTTAAAAAAGCCGTTTTTCTCCAAATGAAGAAATAGAGGCTTTGCGTTCATATTGCTAATTAACTCAAATTAGGTAAATTACTTTTTTCTGATGTTTCCTTAAATCTTGTAGGGATATGATTGCTTCTAGTACCCACAAGAGTAGAATTATTAGAAAATTCGGGTTTCATAGGTCAGTTGAAGGTTGAAATTAGTCCCTAAGAATGTTACAATTCCTTTCTCCCAAGATTTTTTTTACTAGCAGTGAGATCTTGGGTTAGCAATGTTTTGATTCACTTGCAATTCACAAAATCCATTTTCTTTTTTAAATACCATTTGTTTGACTTAAGCTTTGGAAAAATCCCACTTTTGTATTTGTAAAAGACAGGCTTTTTAATTAGAAAATGAGACATTTTAAATTTTATCTTCTGACAGGTAAAAAGTCTTGGAACAAAAGAATTAACATTCATCTGCCAGCATAAATATGAAATGTATCCAGGGACTTCTCTTCTTGGGAAAATAAATTTCAATCAACCTGACTATTCTGCAAAGTAAAGAGTAAGTTCTTTATTTTTTATCATATTCTGAATTTGATATCAAAGAGGAATCTCTAGAGACAAGAAGGCCATTATTTTGTGATCTCATAGATAATGATGAAACCACCTTCCTGAATTTGATAATATGCCTCTTACTTCTTAGCTGAATTTTAGAACAGAGCAAAACTTTGCATTGCCTGGTATGTCTAAAGCAACTTTGGCCTGGGAGTACTGATTTGAATTTCTATGCTCATGTTGTCCTTGACTTGCCATGTGATGTTAAGCAAGTGGTTTCATTTTTCTGGATCTCCATTTTTTCATCTATTGTGCGAGGAGGCTTTGTTCAGATCTTCACGGTGCATCTCTTAGGCAATACTCTGTATTCCATAATGACTTTTTTAAACGTGGCAAAGCTCATACACAATGCGTGGGCATTGCTCTCAGATGCTTTAGTATTTTTCAAAGGAAGACTTTGAATTCTATATGCAAATCAGATGTGAGAAATATTTGCAATGATTTATCAGACAGTGTTATTTTCTCCTCTTCCCAATGCCACAGGAAAAGGAATTAACATAATAGTATCCGAGTCATCCCGAACCTTGAATCCAAACAATAGCTTTAGAAAAAAATTGTAGTGGTGGGAGCTGTTTGGAGGAACTGCAGAGGCAAAGTCAGAAATAAAGTTTCTTAAGACCTAAAGCATTATCACAAAGGAAAAGAATTGTTCTTACATTAAAATTTAAAACTGTGTGAGAAAAGACACCAGAACAACCTTAAATGACCAGAGACAAATTGGAAGATTTTTGCCATGAATATAACCCAATGAATTAATATTATCTGTATATATGTGCATATATGATTTATAGATACTATGAATTCCTATAGAAAAATAAGTAAAATATATTTGTACTGTAGTTTGAAAATATAAGATGTGAAAATTGTCATTAAATGTGTAAAATCGCCTTTGCTAATCAACTAATTGAAAATTAATGTTTCAGAGAAAATATCTTTCACCTATTAGATTGGAAGATTTTAGAAAAAATGGTAATATGGTTGCTGTTGATATGGAAAATTTCTTTTGGTGGAACTAGGAATTTGTACAATATTTTCTTGGCATTTAGACCGGTATATTAGAAGGACTTAAGAGCACGTACCTCTTGATCTAGCAATTCTATTTCTTAGGACTCTATTTTAAGAACAAACTGGTAAAATACAACACTATGCATGGTGATTTTTATAGTATCTTTAGAGTAGCAAAAGGTGGAATGATACAAATGTTGAAAAATTAGCTAAATTATGGTACATCTACAAAGAATACTATGCAGCTCTTAAAAAAGATATATGGGTTTATTGGAATTAATCTTTCATATCATCAAGTTTTGAAAAAATTACAGACCATAATGCAAAAGGAAAAGAAGGAAAAAATAGACGGATTTGTTTGCCATAGCTGAATAGAAAAAAATGGCTGAAAGCCTATAAACCAAAATGAGGTGACTGGTTGTTGATTAATTTTAAATTATGGGGTTATTTTTATTTGTGTATATTTATATTTTCTAATTTTCTACAATACATTCTTTGTGAAATGGAAACTAGGTAAAATATAATAATTTATATCATCGTAATTTCACTTCTAATAACTTTCCTAAGCAAATAATAGGAGCTGTAGAAGGACTTTAATGTTGTTTATCAAAATGTTATTTAAAATAGGGAAAATATGAGAGTAAACCTAAAAGTACAGTGAGAAGTGGTAAAATAAACCATGGAATCTCCATGATATGGGATGGTCATGAAATAAGTGAAATATAGTAAGATCCCAAGTGTGAACAACAACGACAAAATCATTTTCTCATACATAAAGGGGGAAAGAAAGGCTGGGTTAGCATAAACACTCACCACACACATAGACCTGCCACTGCCCCCTATACACACACATCTTCAGGCAGGCCAGAAATGTTCATGTTTGCTTTGCGGGGTTTATGAAGGGTTTTGTCTTTTATGTGTTTGCATTTTCTAAATTATACACATTGAATACTTATCACTATCTTAAAACACCCCATATCAAGCTTAATGCCCTTAATTTCTGGTGTAGGGTGTTAGGCAAAAGAGCTGTGCCATGACACAAGTGTGATGCATTTGAATGGCTATGCCGTCTTCTCCCTACAGCGTCCATACTAAAAATTTGCTCTCCACCCTCTCTCTGTTTCTATTCTGCTGTCATCTTCTACTTCTCTCCTGCTCTCATTTAGCTTTAGCATATACTACATTTTTAAAAAATTAGGTTCTTTAAAAACCTAATTTTTGTAAAGTTCTGCTTTACAAGAACTTCTGAAAGAAGCATTATACATAGAAAGGAACAACCAGTATGAGCCTTTCTAAAAATATACCAAAAAATAAAGAGCATCAACATAAAGAAGAATTTACATCAACGAATGGATAAAATAGCCAGTTAACATCAAATGGCAGTAACCCTAAATTTAAATTGACTAAATCCCCCAATCAAAAGATACAGCCAAAACCTAACGGTATATCCAAAGATACACAAAGACTCAAAACAAGGGTTGGAGAAAAATTTACCAACCAAATAGAGAGCAAAAATAAATAAACAAAAAGCAAGAGTTGCAATTCTCACATTTGATAAAATAGATTTCAAAGCAACAAAGATACAGTGGTAAAAAGGATCAATGCAACAATAAGAGATCTTAACACCCAGATACATAAGACCCATAACGAGATTTAGACTCAACGAGACAGAAAATTGATAAGGATATCTGGGACTTGAACTCAGATCCAGAACAAGTAAACTCAATAAATATTTATAGAGCTCTCCATTTTAAATACACAAAATTTACATTGTCTACTTTAAATACACAAAATATTGATCGGCCATTATTAATACCCATTTTTAGAATGAAGCAATATTCCCGTTCTCTCTCCCTCTTTTTCTTCCTCTTTTTTCCTCTCCTTCTCTCCTTTTTTTCTAAAAATTAGGTTTTAGATACATTTTCATACAGTTAAATATTTCTCCATGATCATGACCTCACAGGGACTATAGATACACACTCACTGAAATGCAAAGTGGACAGGAGACCTGCAGGGGTTACCTGGTAGCTCTACAGCTCCGAGTATTTCTCTGAAGTCATGGGGACAACAAGGTGGAAACTTCTACAGTAAAGAGATTTAGTCAAATATTTCATTTCTTAGTTCATATTTTTTTCTTTTTCATTAAAAATAGGTTTAACTTATATTTCCATGACGATTAGTGATGTTGAGTATCATCCAGGGAATTGCAAGTCACAACGACAATGAGAGATCACCTTGCACCTGTTAGGATGGCCATTATTAAAAAAGAGGGGAGGAGAGAGATAACAAGTGTTGGTGAGGGTGTGGAGAAAAGGCAACCCCTGTTCGCTGTTGGTGGGAATGCAGATTGGTGTAGGACAACAGTAAATTAAAACATAGAGCTATCGTTAAGACGCAGCAATTTCTCTTCTGGGTATATACCCAAAGAAAATGAAATCACTACCTCACAAAGACATCTACACTGCCATGTTAATTTCAGCATAATTCACACTAGCCAAGATGTAGAAACAACCTAAGTGTCTACTAACTTGAATGGATAAAGATGAGTGGATGAATGGAACACTATTCAGCCTTTACAAGGAATTCTGCCATTTACAACAACGTGGAAAAAGCTGAAGGACAGTGTACCAAGTGAAGTAGGCCAGAGAAAGAAAATACTGCATAGTCTTGCTTTTATGTGAAATTTTAAAAAATTGGATACATAGAAACAGTAGAAGAGTGGTTCTCACGGTGTGGTGAGGAAAATGGGAAGATGTAGGTTGAAGGATACAAAGGTGCAATTATTTCAGAAGACTAAATCTAGAGATGTAAAGCATGCTTACCATAGTAAAATTGAATTTTATGCATACAATTTGCTAACGGCAGATTTTGGGTATTCATACCATAGGTACACAGAACAGACACTGCATGAGAAGGTGTTAATCTGCCTGGCTGTAGTAACCACTTCACCATTTATATGTACGTCACCATGTATATATACAGCATTTAGTGTAGAATAAATATGCACAATAAAAAAATTGATTTTCCACATGAAATAATTTTCTATGTGAAAATTGTGCTAAATTTTCATGAGATTTTTTTCGATTCATTTGTAATATCACTACCTCCAGGTCACCTCTTTTTTTCTGTAGGTCTGATTAGTGACATTATCTGTTGCAGACCCAATGCCTGACCAGTATTGAATAAAGATTGTATTTTAGTGCCAGCTAATTATGCAGTGTTATATTTTTTTAACATTCTTGAAACCTGGTTATTTTATACAAATCAAGCCCTTTTTCAGAAAAACTTTCATTTTCTATTCCTTTACTAGGGTGAAATTTTATTACACTAGAACCAAAACATTGTTGCTTCTGAACTATGATAAACAAAAGTCTTCCAGGCTGGGCACAGTGGCTCATGCCTGTAGTCCCAGCACTTTGGGAGGCTGAGGTGGGCATATCACCTGAGGTCAGGAGTTTGAGACCAGCTTGCCCAACATGGTGAAACCCCGTCTTTACTAAAAATACAAAAATTACCTGGTTGTGATGCCACATGCCTGTAGTCCCAGCTACTCAGGAGGCTGAGGCACGAGAATTGCTCGAACCTGGGAGGCAGAGGTTGCAGTGAGCCAAAATTGCACCATTGCGCTCCAGCCTAGGTGACAGGTGACAGAGTGAGACTTCGTCTCAAAAAATAAATAAAAAGGCTTTCAATCATTGCTATTGCTTAGGCAAAGATCTACTTGAATACTTTTCAATTAGATCAATCATATACAAAATCGGAAAGTAAGAAAAAAAGAATTGCCCAAATTTTCACCTTCATTCAGGAACAAATGGATATTCATTTCCTTCATTTTCAACCAGTTTCTTTCTGCATTAAGATTTTTTTAAATCATAGGTTAAGAACTTAAGAGGGATTTAAAAGTTTTAGAAATTCAAAGTGTTTCCTATGAGCGTTTTACATAAAAAATGATTTGATACACATGACATAGAGAAATAAGCTCCTAACTTTCTAAAATTCACAGCTCAGTTAAATCAAGAAAATGTGACTATTTTCTAATGCTTAAAGAAGTACAGCTTTAAGCTAATATTACTGGATATTTGTACATACCTAAATGTGTGTGCTTTATTAGAAATAAGCTGAAAGGATGTGCGCAGACTTGGCCTGATGTCTTGTCAACTCTGTGGGCCTCCAGTAGTTCTGCTCCTTGCTCATGGGGGGATTCACAAGGTGGGAGGTAAAGGCTGTGTGTGAAAAAGAAAACCAAATCCAAACAGAAAGCTTGTAATCCCAGCTAATCGGGAGGCTGAGGCAGGAGAATTGCCTGAACCCAGGAGGCGGAGATTGCGGTGAGCCGGGATCGCGCCATTGCACTCCAGCCTGGGTAACAAGAGCGAAACTCCGTCTCAAAAAAAAAAAAAGGACACTTCAGCATCTGCAGATTTTGATGTCCTTGGGGATTCTGGAACTAATGCCCTGCGTATATTATATTAAAGGACAATTGAATTTTTAAATTTTTTTACTAATTCCTGATAGTGTATGTTAACAAAAGAGATGGATCATGTGAATTAACAAAACTGGAAAAAAACTAAAGTTCAATGTACTGGTGATACACTTTAAAGTTATGGTTAACTAAATGCAAAGACGATGATTAAGTTTCCATGTCTGTATGATATCACAAGATGAATAGACAATTACTTGACATAGATTTAGTACATTCAGAATGGCTAATTGTAAAGTGAGAAGAGATATGTTAGCATTCAGTTCATCAGCAACTATAAGAAAATCCCAAAGAATCATGCTCAGTTTAGAAATATGTATCTTTTGTAAATTCAAGAAGTCTACAATAAATCAGTCTAGAGCTACTGTAGCACTTCTTGGTGTCAGCGACACAGGCTCCTTTCATCTAATTACTCCGTTAGATATTGTTTTCATTCTGGCGATACCTTCATGATCCAAGATGGCTATTGGATCATGAGTCATTATATCTGCACTCCAAGCTTCAGGAAGGAGCTTGGAAAATAGGCACACTCCCTTCCTTAAAGTGCACTCTATCTGCCTACATTCCATTGGACAGAAATCAGTCCCATGACCACACCTAACAGAATAAAAGGCTGAAAACGTCCTCTTTGTTCAGAGGTCCATATGCCAAGCCAAAAGAAAAAGAAAAGCAGTTGTATTTCTGATGAAGAAAGAAAGAATGGATTCTGAAGGACAACTAGAAGTCTCTGCTACAAAAGATGAAGTGATTTGTTTACCATTATAACCTAAAGCCAAACTGAGCTAAAGTACTGAGCTAAGTGGGAAGAAGACCATAGGGGCAGAGAAATGCAGATCTCCAAGAAAAAAAAAAATCAGCTTAGAAAATGACAACAGGAATTCACCATAATAACATTGATGTCCTTCTCTGTCTACCTTCCTTTTCAGTGTGACTCTCTGCTTTTCCCATTAGACAGAGGTGGAGTCTATTTCTCCACTCCCTGAATCTGGGCTGGCTATGAATTGCTTTGACAAATAGATTGCAGCAGAAATGATGCTGGGAGGCTTCTGAGGCTAAGCCTTAACAGATCTTACAGCTTCTGTTTTTATCATCTTGCAGCACTCCTACCATTATGTAAGGAAGTCCAGGCTAGACTACTGAATTATGAGGGACCGTGTAGAGAGAAAGGATCAGCTGACAGCTAGGACTGGGATCTCAGACTTGTGAATGAGGCTATTTTTAGAAGTTCTTTAAATCTGAGCTCTTTAGATCTGAGCTGACAGCTGACTGAAGCCTTGTCAGTTAGCTCAAAAAAGACCAACAGAACGACTTTCCAGTCATCCCCCAGAACTATGAGAAAGAATTAACCATTGTTGTTTTAAGACAGCAAGCTTTGGTGTGGTTTGTTATACAGTAATAGACAACAGATACACTGGTATATTTTTAAATCACCACAAATAATAGTTTAGCATCTGATGTACCTAAAGATCCTGGCTTTTAAATTTTACACAAATTTATCTAGTCCTGATGTTAAACAAGCTGTATTACAAATATTGACTTAAATTCTAATTTTATAATATGATAGCATTGGTCTCACCAAGTTTGCTCTTTTGGAAAGACATCATGAATACTTTATTGTATTCTTGAAAATAAAAATCACAGAAAACCCTGTATTCATGAGAGGTGCCACCTCCCAGATACTGGTGCCTAGAATAATTTTTTAAATGTTCTTAATTAACAGCAGAGAAGAAATGTTCAATACAAGGAAGACAATGCAATTAATAGAGAAAATAAAATATTGCTCAAAGCAAACCCACCTCTTATTTTAAAGCACATATTACAGTAAGGCAGACAGTATCAGAATCTGGGATGCTGATGATTGAAATACTGGCAAAAATTTAAGAAAACGTATGCAGTCATACTAAACACTGCAGAATAACTCAAATAAATAGTCAAATGGGGCTAAAAACCAAAAGGGAGTCTATGTACTCACAACCTTCATTGTCATTGCCACAGGCCTTCATTCTCTTCAGCACTCACCAACAGCATTTGATAGTAGGTAGAAGAAAGCTTTTTAATAATTCTAATGTAGATAAAGAAAATGTAATGCAAGCAAGCTTCCTCCTCAAACATACTACTAAATTCCTCTTCCCTCATACTGCCTTCTTGAGCATGTGAACCATCCTGTCACTGACCATATATATATATACGTGTGTGTGTGTGTGTGTATGTGTGTATGTGTTTATACACATATGCGTGTGTATATGTGTGTGCGTGTATCTCCATCCAAGTATCCCAGATCCTGATACTGTCTGCCTTATTGGAATATGTGCTTTAAAATAAGAGGTTTGTTTGCTTTAACCAATATTTCATATATATATGTGTGTGTGTGTGTGTGTGAGAGAGAGAGAGAGAGAAAAGTGTTGCGTTGTCACCTAGGCTGGAGTGCAATGGTGCAATTTTGGCTCACTGCAACCTCTGCCTCCTAGATTCAAGCAATTCTCCTGCCTCAGCCTTCTGAGTAGCTGGGACTATAGGCACGTGTCACCCTGCCCGGCTAATTTTTGTATTTTTAGTAGAGACAGGGTTTCAACATATTGGCCAGGCTGGTCTCAAACTCCTGACCTCGTGATCCATCCTCCTCAACCTCCCAAAGTGCTGAGATTACAGGCATGAACCACCATGCCTAACCATTTTTTTAATTGCCAGGCACTATGGTGTACACCTATAATCCGAGCTACTTGGGAGGCTGTTTAGCCTGGGCAACATAGTGAAACCGCATCTCAAAAAAGAAAAATTAAGATTCATTTAATATTGATTTCAGTCTACTTGATAGACACTTTGATGTTTGATGTTTTCCCCCTATTTCTCCCCTAAGACCTATTGTCCTGAATTCTGAGGATCTGCCCCATTCCAGGGGTGAGAAGAAGTCTCAAAAGACCATTTGTTATAAGAGTACTTGTATGCAGTCTCTCAACCCACTCCTGGTAGCAAAGCACCTACTCCTTCCTCTCTCTCCTTTGACCACAAGCCGCAGTTTGCAGGGAGTGAGCTTGTAATCAATATACACTCCTTCTGCTAACATCCCTATCATGTGAATGAGGAGGCTTGAAATGTGACATTCTAATTGACTGCTTGTTTACGTGTCATGTAAACAGAACCTAAGGACTTCAGTTGAAAACGCCATCCTTTCAGCCCTACCAGACTCCTGTCTGACCATAGACTGAGTGCAGAGTAAGAGTACCAGCTACCACTACAATATCCACAATGGCAAACAGATGGAGAGCAGGAAGGAAGTGGTGTAGACTCTGATAAACCATAATATAGTAATCTGAGTTAATGGCTCAACTATTTTTTTTTTCTGTTAGGCTTTCAATTTCAATTAGCATTATAAAAATTAGAACAATGTATCTGGCAAAAACAAAAAAGGGGAGGCAGATTTCAAGGATTTTGAAAATTGCAGTGTGCCAGTGAAGTGTTCAATTCTTTGGTGAGTTGATACCCAGAATATCAGTATTTCTCTCCTTCTGACCTCCAACAATCTATGCTCTTCTGTCAATTACAGATTTCAAGAGCCAGAACACCTAGGAAAACAGCAATACATTTACATTCAACTTAAATAGATCATTGCTTCCTGTGATGAGATTTAAGGTGACTTACAGCTAATTAGAACAAAAATAACAGTACGCGTGCTTGTCAGTAGGAAAGTCATTTGATTTACATGTTCAAATGCTGCCTTTCACATATGAGAATGAGATTCTTAACCCACTAGCAGAAGTGGGATACTGCGGCTTTTTACCCAGTGATAGGGATGCGCAAGACCAGCCATGGTCAAGCGGAAGGAATTGGATTGGTTTTCTAGGGCTGCTATATCATGATACCATGAACTGGGTGGCTTGAAACCACAGAAAATTTATTCTCTAACAGTTTTGGAAGATGGAAGTCTGAAATGAAGGTGTGGGAAGGGCCATCCTCCCTCCAGAAGCTCTGGAGAAGAATGCTTCCTTGCTGTTTCTAGTGTCTGGCAGTTGCTGGTAATCTTTAGTGTTCCTTGGCTTGTAGATGCATCAGTCTGAACTCTGCCTGGATCTTCACGTGGCCTGATCCTCTATGTGCCTGTATGTCTTTTTCTTTTAGTAAGGACACCAGTTACTGGATTAGGGCCCACTCTAATCCAATAGGACCCCATCTTAACTAACTACATCTGCAAAGACCTCATTTCCAAGTAAGGTCACATTTTGAGGTTCTGGGTAGACATACATTTTGGGGAGTACACTACTCAATACAGTACAGGGATGCTAGGAAGAAAGTCAATTAGTCTGACCCAAGATTTGCCACTACCTAATTGTGTGACAGTGAGCAACTCACTCAACCGCTCTAGGCCTCAGTACCTTGCCTTAAAGGGAAAGACTTTGCACTGGATGTTCTCTCAGAGCTGGCCAAACTCTAGCCACTAGAGGTTCCCTCCTGTATTCAGTTTCAGCTCTCCCAGTTTCCCCTATGAACAATGGCATACACTTACCACCCAGCTGGCTGAAGCAGTGATCCTACGACGAACCATGAAAAATGGTCTCCGGTTAGGTAGCTTAGAGAGAGGATGCTTCTCTGAGGCCTCTTCATGGGCTCAATTTTAGGATATGACACCAGGCAGAAATCAATAAAGTTTCTAAAGTTTAAACACTGTATTTATTTCTAACATGTTTATTTTTAAAGTCCTCTGAAAAGGTTGCCTAAAACATGGTAAAAAGTGAAGTAACATGATAACATGGTGTAGTATTTTTCATAATTTAATTTGGCCTTTGCAAGCTAAATGTTCTCACAAATTCTTGGCATTGGGGCAATACTGATATCAAAATTCCATAGCAATGAGCTTGTAAGCAGTACCTTTTCTGAGCTCATCTATATTTCCACAGCAGGAAAATGTATCACTATGCAAATTATTAAGGACCCATTTGAAGCTAAGATGTGAAGAATAAACATTTCTTACCTTTAGAAATCTGTATCTGGCTAGGCACAGTGGCTCAAGCCTGTAATCCCAGCACTTTGGGAGGCTGAGGCAGGTGGATCATTTGAGGTCAGGATATCGAGACCAACCTGAGCAACATGGTGAAACCCCATCTCTACTAAAAATACAAAAAAAATCCCAGCTACTCAGGAGGCTGAGTCAGGAGAATCACTTGAACCAGGTTGCAGTGAGCCAAGATTGTGCCAGTTTACTCCAAGCTGAGTGACAGAGTGAGGCTCTGTCTAAGAAAAAAAAAAGTCTATATCTTAACTACAACTTGTTAGAGAAGAAATAGCATGAAGCGATAAAGAGACAAGCCTGGATTTGATATTTAGCTCTGTCATTCATTCTCTGCGTGACTGGGGGCAAGTTATTCAATCTGAGTTCCTACTTCCTCTTCTGAAAAATCAGACTAATCAAAATATCTTCTTCATAGAATGGCCAAAGAGATGAAGCTTACCTAGGGCCCAGTACACAGAGAAAAAAGAAAAAGATTCCCACTGATAAACGTAGTGGGAGGCTAACATTCACACATTTGCCTCACTCCCCTAGGAAATATGCTTTCTTCCTCCTCTGTGCTCGCACTACCTTACATATGTCTCCACCTACGCTTAGACAGTAGGAGTGTAACTATTCTCGTGGTCCTCCACTACTCTGGGAGATCCTTGAAGACAATAACCACATCGTCTTCATCTTTCTCTCTCTAGTGCCTAGCTGAATTGACATTCCAAAATGAAGTAAATTGAAAAACTCAGAAAGAAACAAAAACTAATTAGAAATAAATTACATGAGGTAAAACAGACATCAAAAAACAAATTTAGCCACTCGAGGTCAAAGGTCAATGTCTATTTTACCTCATGTAATTCATTTCTATGATCACTTCATCTGGAATGACATTAAGCGGTCTTTTTCTTCCTCTGTCACATAATATGTGTATTTAGACACTGTGTGTGTGTGTGTGTGTGAGTGTGTGTGTGTGTGAACAGCAAATAGCCACGGCTATGTTAAACTATAATTATACATCCAGAGCCCTTTTAATTGTTTATTTATCACAACATCCTGATGAGGAATGTAACAGATACTGCCCTTTTTTACAGGCAAGTCTCTGAGCCATAGAAAGGTTAAGTGGCTTAGTGAAATGCATATTGTGAATCAGTGGCAAAGCAAGACTTAGAGCTTGCAGTCCTGCAGTCCCCTATTTATTGCTTAGCACCACTGCATGTGAGTTACCTCCATTTGTAACAGCATGTTCTTACAAGAAATCTTAGGAGACTGGGGGGTAAAAATTGATCTGAAACAGATTGTCACCTTCTCTTAATTATTTGTATGCCCCTTAATTCTTCATATGCCCCAAGCAGACTATCTTCTTCACCTGGCCTCTTCATAGAACTATTCAGAACAGCCCCTTACTGCACTGGTAATTATGTATCTCTGCATCAATGAGTAAAAAAACAGCCACTGATGAGGGGGACAGGACTAGGAACCCTGCAGCCCTCACACGCCAGAGGACTGGAGGAGATCTCTGTATATCTAACAATGTTGCCCAAACACTTGACTAGCTGCACCTTTAATATGTTATTTATTTATTTTGTTCTTTCACTGAAACTTCTCCATCCTATCACTGGGTCTGCCTAAAGTCGTCATTACACTGCTTTTAATCTGCTTTCTACTTTAACGTTAAGCAGGACCCATTTGATATAAATGATCTAAAAAAAAAAGCCGAATTCAGATCTTCCTAGGAAACAACAAACCAGATTTGGTAATTTAGTTTTATGAGCTAAATTGTAACCTCCCAAAATTCCTTTGTTGATGTTCTTACTGTCAGCATCTCAGAATGTGATTGTTTGGACATAGAGTCTGCAAAGAGGTGATCATGTTTAAATGAGGTCATTAGCATGGACCCAAAACTGACAGGACTGGTGTTCTTATAAGAAGAGATTAGGTCACAGACACATACATAGACATATGTCTTCCATGTGAAGATAGAGGAAGAAGGCAGACAACTAAAAGCCAGGGAGTGAGACCTCAAAAGAATCTAAATTGCTGACACCATGTTCTCAGACTTGTAGCTTCCAGAATTATGAGAAAATAAATCTCTGTTTTAAGTGACCAATACATGGTATTTGTTATTACCACTCCAGCAAATTGATACACTGAGTAATCTTTACATCACATTCATTAATCAGCAAGCATGGGTGTGAAGAATTGAAAGTCTTCACTTTATCACATAGTAAACACCTACTGTGTGCCATGCTCTGGTCAGTTGCTGAGGCTACAGTCATGAGCAAGACACAGCTGCTGCTTTTAAGAGGTTTGGAAGCCTCCTCAAGACAAAAAATAAATGATATCACAGTATAATCAATTGGCAATATGACAGTGGCATGCCAGATGTGCCATGGGGACCCAGAAGAGTGACATAATCCAAAACATGCAGGAGAGAATAAGGTGACAGGCAAGGCATTCAAAAGGGGTTTGCACCTGAGCTATATTTTTAAGAATGAATAGAAGTCAGCCAAAGACAAAGGGCCTTCCATGAAACTTTTGCCCTTGGAAAAGCAAGACTTGCTGGAGCAAATGCATTCAAGAGTGCTGTACACTCCAGCATAAAGAATCTGATGTGAGTGGAGGTCACAGGACAGAAGCTGGAGGTCAAGCAGAGGGCAGTTCACAGTGCTTGTAGATCATCATGTCTTTTGGTTGCAAACTGCGACACTCAGTTTAATTCAAATGATGGGGTTTTGCCTACCTTAGAGCAGGTAAAGGACTGAAGAAACATGGAAAACATCTCATAAACCAAACAGTCAGGTGTCACAGAAAAGTGAAAAGTTGATCAGCCCACAACAGCAGCTCTGGGTTCATCGATATTCTGGCTACTTCAGCAAAACTTACCTCACGCAAAATGAGTATATATTACTCCTACTCCAGGGACTTACCATACCTTATATTTTACTAATCTTGGTCTTGGATTCTACTGTGCCTACATACATATCTTCTGCCCCCACCAATTCTATACTCTTCTCCATCCATAATGGATTCTGCTTACCCCAGTTTCTACTGCTTCGTAGCCTTTGTTCATGGATGCCTTTCCTCAACAGATTTCACTAAAAATCTATTTTCTGTAAAGCTGTTACAATTTATGTCTCTCCTTTACAGCTCCCATTCAAACTTCCTATGGTAGAGAATTTGACTTGGTCAAGAAGTCACAAGCCTAGCCATGGTGGTTCACACCTGTAATCCTAGCACTTTGGGAGGTCAAGGCGGGCAGATCATTTGAGCTCATGAGTTCAAAACCCATCTGGGCAACATGACAAAACCCTGTCTCTACAAAAAAATACAAAAATTATCCAGGCATAGTGGCAAACACCTGTAGTTCCAGATACATAAAGGGCTGAGGCAGGAAGATCACCTGAACCCAGGAGGTCAAGACTGCATGAGCCATGTTCACAGCACTGCACTCTAGCCTGGGTGACAAAGCAAAATCCTGTCTCAAAAAACAAAACAAAACAATAACCCTGTTAGGCAGATGTCTGAGTCTGGTTTGTGTTGTCATAAAGGAATATCTGAGACTGGGCAATTTAGAAATACAAAAGGTTTAATTGACTCTTGCTTCTGCTGCCTGGAAGACTGGGCATCTGGTGACAGAGTCAGGCTGCTTCCACTCATGGCAGAAGGCAAGGAGGAGCCAGACTGCAGAGATCACATGGCAAGAGTGGAAGCAAGAGAGAGAGGAGGGAGGTGCCAGGTTCTTCTTAAAAACCAGTTCTCACAGGAACTAATAGAGAACTCACTCACTGCCACCCTGGAAGAGCATCAGTCCATTCATGAAGGATTCACTCCCATCACCCAACACCTCCCATTAGGTTCCACCTCTAACATTGGGAATCAAATTTCAACATGAGATTTGATGGGTACCAACTTGTAATATATTCAAACTACAGCAGCAGAGTTGGAGTCTTGGCTACTTCATTACCCACTTTATACTAACCAGAGAGCTGTTTTGGGTTCAGTCCCCAATCTCTTATCCAGTCAGCCTTGTCCATAGTAGCAGGTCATAGTCACATCAACTAGTACTCAAAGAAATCAGTTTTTATCAATCAGTTCTGAAGGAGTCTGTGGTAGTGACAGGCAAATGGCATTTCACAGCTATTAATCCAGAAGATGTTAAGGAGTCATTAAAAGATTTTTTTTTTTGAGACAGAGTTTCGCTCTTGTTACCCAGGCTGGAGTGGCGCGATCTCGGCTCACTGCAACCTCCGCCTCCTGGGTTCAGGCAATTCTCCTGCCTCAGCCTCCCGAGTAGCTGGGATTACAAACATGCACCACCGCACCCAGCTAATTTTCTGTATTTTTAGTAGAGATGGGGTTTTACCACG
>CAUYOR010073462.1:0-21862 GCA_963573925.1 Callimico goeldii | reverse complement strand
TGGATCACGAGGTCAAGAGATCGAGACCATCCTGGTCAACATGGTGAAACCCCGTCTCTACTAAAAATACAAAAAATTAGCTGGGCACGGTGGCACGTGCCTGTAATCCCAGCTATTCAGGAGGCTGAGGCAGGAGAATTGCATGAACCCAGGAGGCAGAGGTTGTGGTGAGCCGAGATCGCGCCATTGCACTCCAGCCTGGGTAACAAGAGCGAAACTCCATCTCAAAAAAAAAAAAAAAAAAAAAAAAGAAAAGAAAAAAGAAAGAAAGAAAATAGATTGCACATAGGAAAAATGAGGCTTGCAGAGCTTAGTCGGGCTTAGTGGACACACACGACCACTTAATATACTGATCATGTGTGTCTTTCTACAACATAGCATAACTTTTGCTTTTAAAGTTAATCTCATGCTCTTCAGCATCATCTGAGGCTTTTAGGAATTACAAAAGCAAAAACTAAAAAAAAACTAATTCTATTAAGTTTTTAACAGAAAAGTATAAAATAAAGAGGAATAAGTATAACACATTTGTGAGTGTGTGTGAAGAAGTTCTCATGACTGGTCCAAATAATTGTGCTACCTAATATATTTATTTCATTTAAACCCTGAGCAGACTAGGGATTTTAACCGGACTTGATATCTAGTCAACAGATGGCTTTCACTTTCTATGTAATTTCAGCTCTCTGTTGACTTCATAGCTCTTTTTTTATATCTGCTTCAAAGCACATTATAACTTGCGCAGCATATCAAACAAGCTGGACTGTGTAGTGAGTGAATTATTTTCTGTTCTTTTCTTGTAAACCTGCTTTTGGATTGTTTCTTCCTTTCCTGGATGAAATATTTGGCAGATATAATAGTATTCTGGTTTCTTCGATCACAAGGAGGCCTCGTTTTAGCCAATAAAAATTTCAATCAAGAATAATATCAAAATGTAGGATTCTTATCTAATTTAGGGTTCTCCTGTGTTCCAGCTTAGGCCTGGCTGGGGAAAACATGCTCTGCTTCTTCACAATATTCTAATTCTGCCTGGCAAGGGCTAGATTCTGAAGAGTCTGTTATGTTTTCAAGTCTGAAAAGCTTGGGCCCATCTCTCTCTCACCAATACATTAAAGAAACAAGTGAGGAGGAGTGAATGAGCAAATTCTGCCTTTCTCCTTCCCAAATCACTGAAACCAAATGTGGCTGGTCTGGAGAAAACAGAACAATAACATAAAATTGGATTGAGATTGAAGTTTTAAAAATTGGATTAGACTAGGCTAGAAATTAATAACTGAAAGTAGCCCCCAGCCTATATAATCTGTTCAAGATATTAAAACATAGGAAAGAAAGATTTTACAGAGCATAGTTAAAAGGAGAAAAAAAATGGTTTCATGTTAGCATTCTACCTAGTTTAGACCACTTGATAAATTTGTTTGAAAGATGTGCCCATTAGTTAGCAGGGACAGGGTGTAGGGTAGTGGTATGTGGGAGAGTGTGGAAGATGCCAGGTTGATGCCAGGAAGATGCTTATTTGTATAATTTTGCTTGAAACTTAAAATTTAAATTTGTGTTGTAAATTATAATATACAGCAATATGCTTTTTTGAGTAGACATTCTGGATTTTTAACAAAAATCCAGAGAAGTTACATGATGCTGAGTCCATCTTACATTATTCTTCCCATGCTCACTAAGCTCCACCACATTGGACTTTCTCAATTTCTTAATGTGCCAGGCTCTTTGTTGTTCTAGGAACACTGCATATGTTCTGCTTAGAATAACTTCCCCACAAATCTTCACCTAGCTAACTCCTGTGCATCCCTTAGGCCTTAAATTACATATCCTATTTTAGAGAAGTTATCTCTGATCCCTCAGCATGAATTGGGTGCCTCCTTGTTGTAAGCACAGATGTCCCTCTTTTTCTTTTCTTTTTTTAATCACTGTAATCTGTAATTGTGTGTGTGTATGTGTGTGTGTGTGTGTGTGTGTGTGTGTGTGTGTGTGTGTATTTATTTTTTCATGTCTTAGTTCTTAACTAAATGGTAAGCTTCACAAAGGTGGGACTATATTTGTCCTATGCATCACTATATAAGCAATATCTACCATAATGCCTGAAAGATAGAGGTTACTTAATGAATCTTTTTTTGAATCAGTGAATTAATAAAAGTGTTTGTTTGATTGTACTAAAACATTCGTAGTATTTCTGAAGACATGTTTTGTTCTTTTTTTTGGCTGGCATTGCCAGGCTACTCATGCTGAGAGAGAGAATGAATAATTTACAGAATGAATATCTAGGCAACTTCAATTTAGGTTGTGTGCACCAGAAATGAAGAGATAGAAGCAGAGGCTTGAGGCAAGGGATTTCAGAAAATTCTTCAAGTACTCCCAGTGAGTATGAGCTGGATCCTAATTGTGGGACAGGCTTCATTTCTTATGCTCCTTGATTCTTCATCTCTGAACTGCTTTAAGGACACAGACTAAATGACCCATTCTCACTTAGAAAGAGTGATGAGCTTCTGAGGATGGGGATTTTTCCATTTTGTTTGAAACAAATTATGTACAGTGAAATACATGTAGGATTTAAATTATGGGAGCCTTAAATTTATTCTTCACAAGATTTTGAATCAAACAAAGAATTGACTAAGAATGTTTTGTAAATAATAATATAGCAATGCACTATGAAATAAGAAGTGGTCTGTGAAAGGAAAACAAGGGTCAAATTTTAAAATCAAAGAGTCACATATTACTTCAGGACATAGCATGTCTTCATCATTGTCACAAAAACCTATAATAAAAATAGAAATGCACATCATTGTTATTTAGGATTGTACCTGAACAATGCTAATTTACACAAGGCAGTTATTGTATAAACTTTTGGGAAATGGGGATTAAGTAGAAATGAAGGTTAGAATAAAGGTACGTATATAAGGTTGTAGGGAGGAAGATATGTTTGTTTCTACCCACAAGTTGGGCCAATTCTCAGATGTCACATCACAAGCCAGATTTCAGAGGAAATGGCTGTTGACTTTTATTTCTTGTTCACTGCCATTGGAAAAAAACATGAATTTAACTTCCAGGTTGCTATTTGCAGAGGCCTTAAGTTTGCTCCTCTGCCCCCAGCTCTTTCTGTGTAACACACAGAGCCTTGACCATCCTTAACAGATGTGTCCCAAAGTGCTGTTTCTTGGAACAGCAAATAATACAGCCAATATCTAACTTTGAACTTACATTTGGTGCCAAATGCTATCAGCTTATTTATGGATTATCTCATTTAATCCTCATTATTATTTATAATGTAGGTATTATCATTATCTGTATTTTATGGATAATGACACTGAGGCTTAGAGAAACTAAGTCACCTGCCTAAGATTATATACAACCATTAAGTAGCAGTGACCAGATCTGAACCCAGGCAATTTGATTCTGAACTCTGTACTGCCTCTCTTAGTGGCTGCCCATCAGGGAATTCACTCCCCATAATGGATGTAGTGCAAACTTGATAGATAGAATGGAAGGCAAATGTTAAATGCTATATTGTATATGACTTGGCCTTAGACTTATTCATGTCAGGGTGGAACTGCCAAAGGTCAGGATTGTTTGGAGGTCCATAAAAATTCTATATTGCTTGTCTTCCTGGTGCAAAGCGCTCATTGAACATCTTACTCCTAACCCACCCTCTTCCTTCTCCATCTCTCATGGAGCAAAAAGGGGATATGAACTCTCCAGCAAAAGCAGACATTATGGTGAAAATCAACTTGATAAATAAACATTCCCCCCCCTTATCTTTATAAAGCATGAACCTTGAATGAAAATCAGAGTTTTTTAAAAAAGCAAATTATGCTATTACAATTTGAATAAAGGACTCTTTTCTTTGACAACATGAAGTTTTTGATGAAGTACTATTTTAATATGTGAAACATTAAGGACAAATTAAAAGCGAAAATGTTCCCCATCAATACTTGTACTTGGGTCTAGCAAAAATTACAGGATATAGGTTTAATTTAAGCAATTTCCACAGCAAGGGTGGTGTTCAAAGTCGTCACCCACTGGGAGGGTAGCCCCTGTTCCTGACTTTTGATCCTTAGCCATGTTTCCTGGTCTGTAGACACCTAAAGCTGCTTAATCTCACTTTATATCTCTCAGGATGTCCTAGGATGTCTCTCCTTGCTTCTCCAGGAATCCCTGTTACCAGCCCCTCCTATTCGCCAGCTCTCCGACTCTTGATTTTAGATTATATTTAAAATTGCTATTATTGTGCCATGTAGGCCCTTACTTAAATTTCAGACTCTCAAATGTTGTAGTCATATACTTCCTTTTTCCAAATTAGAAACTAAGGAAAATAATAGCAGCTCTCTTCTGCTTCTATTCTTCCCCTCTTTACAATAAAGAAAGCTAGAACTCTCAAAATAAAAATATTCTTTTCCATAAATTGGTTCTACTTCCTGTTGGAACTGCACTTGATCAATATCTCATGACATTTAATTCTGCTTCTTTCGGCAATAAGTTTTGGGTAATAATTTTCAGAAACAAGTCAACTATTAACTAATGGAGAAGGTAGAAATTTTGTTTTTTTCTTTTTCCCTGATAAGTAATTTAAAATACATCTTTTGTAATATTGGGTTACAATTTTAAGATAGCACATAAAATTTCCAAGGAATTTCAATTTTGCCAATTTTGCTCTCAAAGTCATTGTCTCCCTCTAGTTTTACTTTCTATTTAATTTTCTATTTCAGTTTCATTTTTTATGGTAGTTAGACATCCATTATGTGAAATTAATAATTGGACAAAGTGTATATGCCCATGATACTTTTAGGGGCCCACAAAAATATATGAATTTTATTTCTAATTCAGAAGGAAAAATATAATATTATGAATTCAGTCTGGAATGTGTACCAAAGCAGTCACAAAATATAATTGTGTGCATGTGTGCATGTATCTTTTCAATGAAAGAAGGAGCTCTGAAGGCAAAAGTGCTTAGAACCCATGAAAGAGTCATAACACACCCTGACAGTAGCTAGCTTCTTCATAGCAAGTGAACATTAGAAACTGACAGTCATATTCAGAATTGTTATGTTGCTTGTGGTCTTAATGATCATGTGAACCATCCTGTTACATTTCTACTAGGTTATGCAATTTATTGGTCACAAAATGAAAGTGGAGCATAAAATTCTGAGAATCTGAGTCTTGAACAATAACTAAACCTTCAGGTATTGATATGGTATCTTAATTTGGCTTTAGTCATTCCTTATAAGTTTTATTTATTTATTTATTTATTTATTTATTTATTTATTTATTTATAATATAAGCTTAAAATAAAATCCTACCTCCTTTCTCCACCAACTGAACAAACCCCCATTGTGGCCAAGAGAACTCCAGGAAAACCTTAAAACTGAGTTCCTGGCCATGATGGAATGGGAGGTCAGACACACCTCATTAAACCCTTTCTCTTTATGGTTTAAACAGAACAACTGATCAGCATTAATGTTAAAATAGAGATTATAAGGTAGACAGAACAAACTCTTTGTGGCAATAAGATACCATATTACGCCAGAATACAAATGGGACCTAAGGCCATGCCAGGCAAGGATTAATTCATGCACCCCCTACACTTAAATAATAAACTAGGTGTTTCTTTTTCTCTGGCAGCTAAACAAGCACTGGCTTCGAGATAAGCAATATTGAAACAATTTGCACCTCTACTGGATTCTGACCCCCCACTCCCTGTTCCACCAGCCATAGCTTAGCTGTAGCTCTGACTAGACAAGAGACTGATTTCAATAACTTTCTCCTGATCAGAAGACCATGGACGATGGACTGGTTCTGGGTGGTTGACAGAGATTAAGTGCTTATGCCTTCCTGCCTTGGAAAGACCTTCTGATTTATAGGGTCTAATTGTAAATACATTTAAATATTAAGTCTCCACCCCAAAGTGAACATGGGGTCATGTTACATGCATGTTTGTTCAATATGCATATAACATTCAATATGTGGCAGGACAACTCTCATGAATATCATAGCTCTTCCTGTAACCTGCTGAATATGTATGTTTAGCCAGCCTGTTAAGCATAAAGCACCCACTCCAAGCACTCCTGATAAGTGCCTGTCTCTGAGGCATGCTACCCAGTCTACAAGATGGCCACCTTGCAGGCTGTAACCCTTTAGAAGAAACAAAGTCTCTTTCTCTCCTTTTCTATATCTAAATTTATACATTGTATTTTTTTTTTAAGTTAACGTAAAACAAGGTTTTAAATTTACCATTATTGGCTTTGTTTACCTTTACTATTTTCCAAAACTATGGCACCATCTACTGGTAGTTTAAAGAACAGTTCCGCATGCTTAGATTAATGGAAACAGTTGAATCCTACATCCCATGTATTTACAAAATAAAGACAGTTCACACTACTCCCTCCTCCTCTTGCCAATTCAATGCTTTTTAAAAAATCTACTCTGTCCCTTAAAAGTTCGTTCCTACCTCTCTAGCAATGCCATCTACTTCTATCGTTTCTATTGAGTCATAATGTTCAAACTCCAACTCTGATACTTTTTCCTGATGTTTTCCTAGCTTTGTCTTTTCAACTGCTAACTGAACTGGATGCCTTTTCAACTCCAGGTGAAAGGCATCAGCTAGATTAAGGATGGCTACTGTTAAGCCGTCTCTGGCAGCACCTCATGGAGATCAGAAGTCCATCTTTGCCTCATCTCACATAGGACAACTCTCTGTTGTTCTTTGCCTTTATTTCTAGAAACTGCCTTTCATGTCCATACCGTCTGCTTTTTTTTTTCAGACGGAGTTTCGCTCTTGTTACCCAGGCTGGAGTGCAATGGCGCTATCTTGGCTCACCGCAACCTCCGCCTCCTGGGTTCAGGCAATTTTCCTGCCTCAGCCTCCCGAGTAGCTGGGATTACAGGCACGTGCCACCATGCCCAGCTAATTTTTGTATTTTTTAGTAGAGACGGGGTTTCACCATGTTGACCAGGATGGTCTTGATCTCTTGACCTCGTGATCCACCCGCCTTGGCCTCCCGAAGTGCTTATAGGCGTGAGCCACCGCGCCCGGGCCCCTCTGCTTTTATAGTCCGGCTCATCTACCTAACTCACAGCTTTGCCATCTACACCTTTCTCTATGGGAGTTTTCTGGCGCTGTCCTATTTCTGACTATGGAACCTCTTGACTATGATTTCTTCCCCTTGCTAGATCATTCCTGACAGCAGCTCTCAGATGCTGCCTTCTCTGAAGGACTTGATGCTTAGAACCCTTAGATGAGGGCTCAGTCAAGCACTCAGGTGCTCTGATAAGTAGCCAGTATAACTACTTCAAGTATAAAGTATAACTACTCTGATAAGTAGTTATACAGTATAACCCTTCTTAAACTCCAGATACTCAGATCTCTCCTCTAGGGATTTGATACAGTAGCCCTGCTGGAGACCCTGGGAATTTTAATAAATGTCTCAGGAGATTTCTGGTGTAGTTGTTTCATTTGGGAACCACTGGCCCACAAGATAAATTATGCTTTTGAGCACAGAAAACAAAGCTCTGTATAAGGTGGCCCAATCCTTGCAGTTTCATATTTTGCCATCTGACCTGCCATTCTTCTGCAGGCACTTTCCTTACTTCTTGTTCTTTTTCTTTTTGTTCCTTCCTAGTTGGAAAATTTCTTCTCATCTTTTATTTTTTTTGAGATGGAGTTTCACTCTTGTCACCCATGCTGGAGTGTGGTAGCATGATCTTGGCTCACTGCAACCTCCGCCTCCCAGATTCAAGCGATTCTCATGCCTCAGTCCCCAGATGAGCTGGAACTACAGGTGCTCTCCACCATGCCTGGCTAATTGTATTTTTGGTAGAGACGTGGTTTCACTGTGTTGGCTAGCCTGGTCTCGAACTCTAACCTCAGGTGATCTGCCTGCTTTGGCCTCCCAAAGTGCTGGGATTACAGGCATGAGCCACTGTGCCCAGTCTTCTTCTCGTTTTTTAAATCACAGGTCAAATATCATCTTCTCTTTAGGGATTACTTGTACTCTTCTTTTGCCTTCCCTTTTCATTAGGCAAAATTAATCTTTCTTTTATCTGTGCCACTGCACCTCAATGGGAACTCATATCACACAGTCAGATTCACACTCTGAATCCGAACTAGTAAGTGATCATCAAAACATGGTCCATGGATCTCCTGCTTCAGAATCATCTAGGGTGTGTGATCAGTGAAAGATATTCACTGCAGATCTATTGAATTAGACTCTCTGGGGATGAAGTCTATAATTGGTAAAACAAATAGTGCAGGTAAGTTTTCTGTTCATTAAAATTTGACAACTGTGGTTCTATCAGCTATAGAAACTCAAGACATCAGCTGAAGTGACAATTCTTCCATGAACTGCATTAATCAACAGGACATATGTCAGGAGGTCAGAGCACTCACATCTTTATCGGCAGCAAGGCCAAGGGGTTGGCTTCAGTTATCAGTGTTGAAGGTAGTTTTAGCGATACCACAGCTTACTTAAAAAAAAAAATTGGTTTTCCTTCTAAACAGACCTCCCAATTAAAAAAGATGCTAGGTAAAAGAAAATATACTTAAGAGCAGCATCTTATTTATGTGATAAACCATGGTTCTTCTCCTAAAATCTTAACATTCCCTGGCCTTAGAATATATTATAATCCTAAATTTAAGAGGATGATCTATATTGTTATATCGTCATCTTCATTTCCCTCTTATGTACTTTTTGAGGTTAGGGCCCATATCTAGTTTCTCCTCAGTTTTTTTTTAACTTGAAGTCCCCAAGTTTTTTAAAAAATATTTTCAAATTTTATTTTAGATTCAGAGGGTACAGGTGTAAATTTGTTACATGATCATATTGTGTGACGCTAAGGTTTGGGGTATGATTATCTTGTCATTCAAGAAGTGAGTATCGTACCCAGTAGTTTATTTTTCAAACCCTCGCCCCCTCTCTTCCTCCCCACCTCTAGTAGCCTCCAGTGTCTATTGTTCCCATCTTTATGTCCATGTACACCCAGTGTTCAGCCCTCACTTGTAAATTAGAACCTGCAGTATTTGGTTTCTGTTCCTGCATTGATTTGCTTAGGATAATGGCCTCCAACTGCATCCATATTGGTGCAAAGGACATGATTTCATTCTTTTTATGGCTGCGTAGTATTCCATGGTATATATTTGCCACATTTTCCTTATCTAATCAACTGCTGATGGACATCTAATTTGATCTCATGTCTTTGCTATCATGAATAGTCCTGCAATGACATATGAGTGCATAGTGTCTTTCTGGTAGAATGATTTATTTTCTTTTGGATATATACCTAGTAATGGGATTTCTGGGTTGAATGGTTGTTCAAATCTTAGTTCTTTGAAAAATCTTTAAACTGCTTTCCACAGTGGCTGAACATTTCCATCAATAGTGAATAAGCATTCCCTTTACTCCACAGCCTCACTAGCATCTGCTGGGTTTTTTTTTTTTATTGACTTTTTAATAATAAGCATTTTGACTGGTGTGAGATGGTATGGTTTTGATTTGCATTTCTCTGATGATTAGTGATGGTAAGCATTTTCTCATATGTTTGTTGGCAGCCATTGTGTCTTCTGGTGAGAAGTATCTGTTCATGTCCTTAGTCCACTCTTTAATGAGATTGCTTTTTGCTTGTTGAAGTGTTTAAGATTCTTATAGATTCTGGATATTAGACCTTTGTCGGATGCATAGATTGTGAATATTTTGTCCCATTCTGTAGGTTGTCTATTTACTCTGTTGGTAGGTTTTATTTGATTTTATTTATTTATGCTGTACAGAAGCTCTTTAATTAGGCTCCGCTTGTCAATTTTCATTTTTGTTGCAGTTGCTTTTGAGGACTTAGCCAAAAATTCTTTCTCTAGGCCAATGTTCAGGATAGTGTTTGCTAGGTTTTCTTCTAGGATTCTTACAGTTTGAGGTCTTACATTGAAATCTTTAATCCATTTTCTGTTAATTTTTGTGTATGGTGAAAGGTATACAGTTTCATTGTTCTGCATATGGCTATCCAGTTATCCCAGCATCCAGGTGTTTTTCAAAATAATATTCTCATTTTTTACCTTGGGAGACTCATACAGGTAAAGGGGACTATATATATTCTTATAGTTCTTTGGTAAACAATAATGTAATCACTGTGTAGTCTCTTTCCTGAACCAGTGCTATATTGAACTCATTTTTAAATTGACTCTTATAACAATGCAAACAATATAACTTTGTCAGGTAAACATAGGCACATGTTTGAAGAAGATAAAAAACAATGAAACTAGCAAAAACTGATTTCAGAATTCAATTAAAGTCTCTAATACTGATTAAATATCTACTGTTCACCAAGAGAAACACAAAGAACCAGCATGGTCCCTGCTCTAGATGAACTCTATAGAGAAAAACACATTTGTCTATGCACCACCATACAAACAGAGGAGAAAATTTGTTTTTGTGATGCCTGCTTTTAAGCTAAACATTATAAAACTGGAGCAAATACTAATAGTTGACTTTCCTTCTCATATCCATCTCTTTTCATTTCCACAATGTCAGGTCAAGTCCTTGCTTCCTCACAGTGGTATTCATTACCTCTCAGCTGGACCAGTCTTCTCACTGGTATTTTACCATCCAATTCACACTCTAGACTATGGTCAGATTACTTTTTCTAAAACTTTGTTTTTATCATAGAATTATCTGCTGAAAGCACTGCTTCAGTTTTACCCCATCACTTATTATAAGGTCAAATTTCATTGCCTACCTTGGAATTTAGGGTTCTCTAAAGTTTCATGACCATGTACTTTGTAGTGTGTTTTCAACTCCTCCCTTGTGTGAATCAGATGTTCTAGATATATGACCATATGCTCAGAGCTTCCTCCTCATCCTTCAAGGACCAGCAATCCAAAGTCAGCACCCTTCTGTCTCCCAACGTCATATCATTTTATATGTCTCAGCCTGAGCAACTTAATTTCCTTTTGTCTGTAAAGACCCATCCTGCTATCTCCTCATAGCTAACCCTTATTCACATTTCATTAAGCAGTTCAGGTGTCATCTTCTGACAAATCCTCCCTCCAGCACCTACGCATGGGCAATATGCTCTTACTATGTGCCCTTATAACACACTGTGCTGCTGAACCTACCACCTAGCATGGAAACCATCTTTTTACAGGTTCATCCTCCCCTACTAAATAACAGGAAATAACTTGCAAATAGACACTTTATTTTATTCATTTTGATATCTGAGTTTACAATAGTAATCAATGAGTGTGTCTTTCAAAAACTTTTATTTGTATAAATATAAGGGGTACAAGTGCTATTTTGTTACATGGCTATATTGCATAGTGGTGAAGTCTCAGCTTTTAGTCTACCATTGGAATAATGTACATTGTACCCATCAAGCAAATTCTCAAATGATTGTGCTTTTAACTGATCCAAAGTAAGAGCTTCTCCATGAAGTTCATCCTCAGACTGAGCTTACTTCACCAAGTTCCAATACCATTAACCTTAATTCCTTTTTAACTAACATCCTTTAGAGAATTTCTGTGTAATAACTCTTCTTTTGGAAGTGACCAAAAATCCAACTCAAATAAGCTTAAGCAAAAATTATAATGTATTGGATAATCAATTTGGAAGTCTAAATTATAGAGTTATCTTCAGGAAAAACTGGTTTCAAGAACTCATCCAATGTCAGCAGGACCTAACTCTTCTCTTTGACTTGGACCTGCCTTCCTCTGGCAGCCCCTAAATGATCAGTCTCCATCCTTTCCCATTCAAGTCCAGTAGAAAGCACATGCCTTCCTCCCTTCTGCCCTATTCTTCCTGTAAAAACTTGAGAATCAGCTCTGATTGGGTCATGTACTTGTCTGGCTCAATAAGGCTGAGAGATAAAACATCACACTTCTTGCTGGTGAAAGATAATGTAGAGGATATTCTTAGAGTTTAAGAGAGTTTAATAATAACCTGAGAATGTTGTAGATTAGCCACCAGTCATGACAATGTTAGACTCCCTCCAGTCTTTCCTGCAGCCAATCCTTCCCCTCTAAGGGCTTACTTAGCCTACCCCTGGCCAAGCAAAGCAGAACCCTGTGTTCCCACAGACCTAGCTCTTGAGAAAAGAGTTGCATATGTATTGGGCATAGGAATATGTGCAGTATTTTATTCTCAACTGTAAGAACTAGATACATCTTTATGCCTCTTCTTTGGCTAACTGAGAAAAGAGGAGTGGTTATAATGTTTGAATGTCCTTAAAATGTTAAGAAAATGTCAAGCTTAAGAAGTTACTCCCTTCTAATAGAGCCCTTCCCTGTGATCAGAAGATGGATTGGTCTGTTCTCACATGGACATGCCCAAAGGCAATGTGAGTTCACACCACCTGCATTCCACAGACTGACAAGAAGAACTTGCTTTTAAACAAAATCCACATGCAAATACCATGATCAGCGGAAAACTGAGCCTATGGGCAGAAACCACAAACTTCCACTGTACAATTTACACGGATTATTTGTCAGGTAAGTACCCTCAATTTTCTCATTCGTGAAATGGGAAGAATAAAAATATTTGCTAAGGTGTTGTTACGAGGATTTGGTGAGACAATGCATGCAAAATAGCAGACGGATAGAAGCTTGGCAGAAGTGGGCCCTTTGACACCACTTCATATACAACTATAATTTATTGAGAAAAGTACAAAGAATACATTCTCACAACGTATTCTTTGTATACACAATGCATTCTTTGTATATAAAACCAAGGAGATATCAGTATGGGTATGCTCAGTGGGTATTGTTTCCTAATTTCTTATAGATAAAGATGTGGATTGTTGGCTCTGCCTGTCCAGGACAAGGCTCAGCCAGGTTAGGGAACATGTCAGTGGGAGTTGGCCAGGTCTCTTGTATCCCAAATACAATCCTCTAAAATTCCAGCATAATTGCTTTGAGTGATTATAAACATTGCCTTTAGAAAGCCACATCACCTGAATTTGACATTGGGTATTCTCAGAACATTCCTTTTAAGCCCCTAGTGCTTATTTCAGATATTATAAGTAATACAAATTTATAAACATATGCTGATATGGTTTGGATGTTTTGTCCCTTCCAAATCTCATGTTGAAATGTGACCTTCGAGTATTGGAGGTAGGCCTAGTGTGAGGTGTTTTGGTTATGTGTCCCTCATGAATGACTTGATGGTGCCCTCAAGGTAATGAGTGAGTTCTCATTCTGTTAGTTCACATGAGATCTGGTTGTTTAAAAACTGTGGCACCTCCCTCCACTCTTGCTTTCTCTCTTTCTATATGATATGCTGGCTCCCCCTTTACTTCCACCATGACTGGAAGCTTCCTGAGGACTCACTGAAAGCAGATGCTGGCACCATGTTTCTTGTACAGGCTGTAGCACCATGAGCCAAAAATAAACCCCTTATCCTTATAAATTACCCAGCATCAGGTATTATTTTATAGCAACTCAGAATGGACTAACACACATGCCTATATGTTTTTAGAGAGCTGCGCAACCTGGAACTAGCCTCAGATTTTCTGGTGAAATTTGTACTAAACGACTACTACTTAGACCGCAGTTTCTAGGTAATAATGACTAGGCATCCTATATGCCTACCTGTATTTGGCAAGAACATGAAGGCAGTTCAAAGATGCAGAGTATAAGGAAAAGAGCTCTGGGATCAACATTTGAGAAGGTCCAAGTTGTTATCTCAGCATTGCTTTCCCTGAAGGATGACCATAATGAAAGGGGAAGGTAATGCAGGACTCTGACCTTGTCAGAGGTGATGTTGAATAAATGCCAATTACTAATCACAGCTCCTGAGAGGACCTAGTGTTGGCTGCTATCTTACTCCAGTAGAAGCATAACTTGGTTTAACCATTCAAGAGGGAAATTTATAATATATACTAAAAACTTTAACATGTTCATATCCTTGAGACAGAAATTCCACTTCCAGGATTTATCTTATGACTGTGTAGAGACATGTTTTGTGGTATCTACCCAGCCTATGCCCCGCTTCTCTGGACCCTAGGGAAAGACTCGCAAGTCAGTGAGCTTCACGAGGAGAGAAAGCCACTCGATACAAGGGAGGGAAGAGTTAGCAATGGACAACACAATGAATTCAGGATATGACACATCCTGTCTAAACAAACAGCAATGCGAGACAAGTTTTATAAGAAGATATGTGGAAGTACCTGGCCAACTCAAAACGAGGCAAATATTTCCATAAACCACAAATAGACTTGAAAAATTATAGCAGGGAACAGGGATGAAGACAAGAGCCTGCTGGACTCCAGATCCCAATGTGGGCATCAAAGGCAAATAGGATTTTGGAGAAGATGTAGACCCCTGCCACTGCCCCACTCCCTGATACTAAAGAAAGCTCTTGTGAAATGTAAGGATCATGCCACATGGACAAGGCACTCAGGTTAGAAAGATGGGGTGGAAGAAGTGAGTATCATTTCTGGTGTTGATAAGTAGGGAATGACTGAGTGCATCTTTGAAGTAAGAAGTAGTTCCCCTCATCACAGACTAACGCTTAGAATAAGAATGTGTGTAAGAAAAGGAGATATAAGCATAAGACACAGAACACAAGGAAAATAGCCTAGTTGTGTTAGTTACGTGACATCTAGCAGATTCTTAGGATTTGGAGTTGGCTATCAGAATCTAGTGTGTATCTGTGTATCGTTTAATATAAATATGAATCACAAATTGCATCTCATATACAGAGATACAGGCAGAAAGTGAAAATGGGTGTATTCTGAGGGAAGTGACAGAGATGGCAAATTTCTGGTGATTTTATATCTGGTGTTTCCAGTTCCTCATGAGGTCAATTATCCAAGGTTGTGTTTTTTGTGCAATAACCCTGGATTCTTATATTAAGTTGTACTTTTTAACTTAAGCTGTTTTCTACTTATTTGAGTGACTTTTTTTCTTTAAACAAAGGGAGACTTGGCTAAGCCAATAAATAAATAATGGAACTGGACCCAAATTTTATGTATGAGGATGTTTGCTGAGGAACTCTATTTAACAGTGAAAAGCTGAAATAAATCTAAGTGCATAAAATATGGAGGGTCAAGTCAGTAATGGAGTGGTAGTATGCTGGAATAGCAGGCAGCTATTAAAGTGTATTATAAAAGAGACATGAAAAGTTTGGGCAAATGTACATGACATTATTTAGGAGGGAGGGGTCTTATGTTTTCTATTGTCATCTCTTCCTCTGATGTCCTGCTGAGATTCTAATTTCAATTATGTCTCACTTCTTACCCTTTCCCTTAATTTTCTTAAAACACAACTCATATCAGCATTCACATAGATGAGGATTCATTAAACATCCAGAGTTTAATGAATTCTCAGCAAAGGGTTTGCATTATGAGATAGCAGGACACATGGCAAACAACATAAGACTGGATGCTAGACATTCTTGTTCTTGAATGCCTCTTGGGAATTTCCAACACTGAGAACTTCTTCCTGGCATTGCTGTCCCAGGTTGAAGCCTTCCTCTTACCTTGATGGGACCTTTTTTTTTTTTTTTCTCCCCAGTCTCCTTTCATTTCTCTTGTTCCTGGTGCCTTTACTTCCCTCTTTGGCTCTTTCATTGCCCAGAAAATCTCAAAATCTTTTTACTTATTAGGCAGAACGATTTAATTTTGTCATTCTTCTGCTTACCGGATTATGTCCTGGGGACCATCACTTCACTTCACAGTGAAATTATTTATTTATAATTATTTTTTTGAGACAGAGTTTCACTCTTGTTACCTAGGAGTGCAATGGCATGATCTCGGCTCACTGCAACCTCTGCCTCCTGGGTTCAGGCAATTCTCCTGCCTCAGCCTCCCGAGTAGCTGGGATTACAGGCATGCGCCACCGTGCCCAGCTGATTTTTTGTATTTTTAGTAGAGACGGGGTTTCACCATGTTGAACAGGATGGTCTCGATCTCTTGACCTCGTGATCCACCCGCCTCGGCCTCCCAAAGTGCTGGGATTACAGGCTTGAGCCACTGCGCCCGGCCCACAGTGAAATAATTTATTAAAGAACAAAAGATACCACTCTTCTCTGAGAAAACTGCTATTTCTTTTAAATAACATCTCTTTGTTCTCTCTACTATATCTAACTCCTCCCCTACCCCTTAAGACTGATAAAATGTATAATGTATAACAAAAATATGAAAGAATGTTTATCTCTGAGTAGTACTATTTTTCTTCTTTATTATTTTCTATTTTAAAATTTTCTAGAGTGTACATATAGCTTTTAAAAATCAGAAAAAGGTTAAAAAATTGTAATTCTGGTGGTGTATTAATCGGAGTAGGCTAACTGCTGAGTAAAAAGCTTCAAAATTTTTAGCAGCTTAATAACTAACATACAGTATTCTTTTGTGCTTACACAGTATTTCTGCTCGGATATTCCTAGCTTCCTCCACGTGGTGACTCAGTAGCCCAGACTTTTTCTATCTGATAGTTCTGCCATTTACGAGGGTCTTGGATTCCTCTGTTGGGTCTTCTGAACCTAGCTAGCAATCAAAGGGAGAAATAAATGGTACAAGATTGGCAGGAGTTATTTTTAGGAGCTAGGCCTTAAAGTGGCATATTTTACTTTTGTTTGTATATGACTGGGAGATGAACTCTAGTTGTGTGGTCAAGAGGAAGAAACAAATGAGGCTTAGTGAACAAATACATAGATTAAATGTTGGAGTGGAAATATCATGGGCTTTGGATACAACAGGCCTAGATTTAAATCTCAACTCCTCTAGTAATATAATAGACTACCTGTTAGAATTCAAATAATCAACACTGAACAAACATTAATTGAGGATATGTTAGTTCTTGGGGTTGTCTTACATGCAGATAATACGGAGACAAAAAAATTGTATCCATAGGAGAAGAGCAACAGTCTGGTAGGGGAGTGCACACTTCTCTCCTCTCCGAGTGGAAGGACATTGCCACGTGGTGGAGAAAGTGCAGCCATAGATGTCTGTGTCAGGACACCCTGGGAACACAGTTATGCATGTGATTAACCCAATGAGAGATGGAAAAGAAAGACCCTGAAGAGCTTCTATGAGGAGGCTTCTTATTAACTTGGACTTGAAGGACAGATAGGCTGTCATCAGGAAAGTGGTGTTTGAGTGAGAACATTTCCTTGGTGGTAAAAGCATGGCCAAGGCGGGAGAGGTGAAAAAGATCAGGCTCAGGAAACTCTGAATAAAACAGAAATAAAACAGGAAAAGCCATAAACATGAGTCAGCCAGGTCTCAAATAATAAATACTCTGAAACATTCACGTTTGAGCAGATGACTCATTTTCCCTCTAGGATCATGGGGATAATAAGCATTCAGGGAAGGAGGAAACATAGCCACAAGTGAGGTCAAGATCACAGAGAAGAAAATATGTGCCCTTCTTGAATAAGTTATTACCAGCTTCTCTCATAAATTAATAATGTTGGGGCCTTGTGAAGAAATATCATCATTTTTTTTTTAAGTAACAAATGACTTAGGCTTTCTTTGGTATATGAAGTGTAAATGAGGAATATCCATACACGCAAGAAAGAGGTTGGGGTGAATTTGCGAGGGAAGCAGTGCAGGTGGGTATACCTAAAAGCCTCATGAACCCCTTTTCATGTGAATAATATAAACATCCTATTAATAAATGCCAGCTTTGAATGGTGCACATATAAAACAAGTGTGTGTGTGTGCATATGTAGATATATATTTAAAATTCAAGTCAAGTTGAACTTCCATGGGTTATATTCTAGATCAGATTAGTTATTTCCCTTTTCTTGCAGTGAGCCCACATGAAGTATTGAGTAAGAGCCACAAGGCACGCTCTCAATGTACATGTGGTTAATCAATTTCCCTTTCCACAGCAGAGATTAGCTTTCATACTTTCAAGAAGCCATATGAGATTGAGTGATCCATGTTATGGGAAAAACAGAAACGAAAAAACAAAGTAGTAACAATAATGTTTGACCCAAATGTACATCCTTGCATAATTTCAAGAAGTCATCTGAGATTGAATAGTCTATATTATGGTAAAAACAGAAACGGAAGCACAAAGTAGTAATAATGTTTGACTGAAATGTACATAATCTCTGGGGCTAGTGTACTTAACAGAAGCTCTCTTATCTTCTAAACCCTTCTCTCCACGTCCTTTCTATCTGCCCACTATTGAAGTGCTATAGCCTTGAACTATTTGTATTTATTCAGCAAGGCTTTAAATATAAAACATGTTGCATACTATGGATAGCTTTAACTTGTTTAGGACTCAATTAAATTTTTCCTAGGTAGGATAAAATATTTACAAAATAGATATTTTACATTAATGAGCACTACTAAGAGTCAAGATATATTTTGAGTTTTGTGAAGTTGGAGGAAGTTTCTTAAGCCCTCTGGAGCAGTTTGTCTCCCCCTTATATGTAAAAGATAAGATTTTTAATATTTCTTCCAACTTGGCATTGTAAACTGTTTCACCTCCTACTTTTTCCTGAGGAATGTGAATAGTCATGTCATGTTCATAATTGACATTAGGGTTTTCCCCACAGTGTTAATAGCAGCTATATTAAGTTTGTAAAATTATGATATTGTTTGCTTATCTGAATTTTCTAAATTTTATATGGTTAACAAATGTTTCTAAGAGTTCAAAAAATTATGATAAAATGCATATAGCATAAAATTTATAATTTGAAACATTTTGGGGGGCCTAAACTCAGTGGTAAGAACATTTTCACCATTTTAATTGTACAGTTTAGTGGCAGTGAGTACACTCATGCTATTGTGTAGCAGTCACCATTACCCATCTCCAGAACTTTTTCATCTTCCCAAACTGAAAATAGACCCACTAAATCATTACTCCCATTCCCTTCTCTCCCAGCCCCTAGTCCTAGTAACCACCATTCCACTTTCTGTATGAACTTGACGACTACAGGTACTTCATATAGGTGAAATTATATGACATATGTCCTTTCACAGCTGGTTTATTTCACGTAGTGTAATGTCTTTAAAGTTCATCCATGTTGTGGTATGTGTTAGAATTTCATTCCTTTTGGGATGAGTTCATGTCCTCTGTAGGGACATGGATGAATCTGGAAACCATTATTCTCACCAAACTGACACAAGAACAGAAAACCAAATACTGCATGTTCTCACTCATAAATGGGTGTTGAACAATGAGGATACATGGACACAGAGAGGGGAATATCACATGCCGGGGCTTGTTGGTGGTGTGGGAGGCTAGGAGAGGGATATCAGGGGATGGGGGGATAGGGGAGGGCTAACATTAAGAGAAATACCTAGAGTAAATGATGGGGTGATGGAGGTAGCAAACCACCATGGCACATGTATACCTATGTAACAAACCTGTATGTTCTGCACATGCACCCCACAACTTAAAGTATAATAATAATAATAAATTAAAAAATAAAAATAAATTTCAGTAAAAAAGTTCTCAGAATTAAAGGAACAAACAGGCTAAGCAACAGGTAGAATTAAAAAAAAAGAATTTTATTCCTTTTGAAGGCTGAATAATATTCTATTGTATATTTATAACACATTCTGTTTATCCCTTTGTCTGCTGATGAGCATTTGGATTGTTTCCACCTTTTGGCTGTTGTGAATAATGCTGCTATGAACACGAGTGTACAAATATCTTTCAATTCTTTTGGGTGTATATCTAGAAGTGGAATTATTGCATCATATGATAATTCCATACTTAATTTTTTTGAGAAGCCACCATACTTGTTACTTGTAATTAAGCAATCAGGTTAGGCTAGGCCTGGTGGCTCATGCCTTTAATCCCAGCACTTTGGGAGGCTGAGGGATGTGGATTGCTTGAGCCCAGGAGTGTGAGACCAGCCTGGGCAACATGATGAAATACTGTCTCTACAAAAAATGCAAAAATTGGCCAGGCATGGTGGCACTTGCCTATAGTTCCAGCTATTTGGGAGACTGAGGTGGGAGGATTGGTTGAGCCCAGGAGGTGGAGGTTGCAGTGAGCTGAGATCATGCCACTGCACTCCAGCCTGGGTAATAGGGCAACACCCTGTCTCAAAAAAAAAAAAAAAAAAAAAAAGCTAGCTGAACTGGTGAATGCTGCCCAATTATAGTCTTCAAAAGAAGTCACCTTGTTTGACATAGGCTGAGTCCCAAGGCAAGGTGAAGTTAGTACCTTTGTTAGTAGGTTAGTGAGGTATAGCTGTCAGCTACCACTAGAAAAGGTTTTTCTGATCTTATTTTGATGTAGGCCTTACCACAATGTGTCTTTCTAGGCAAATCAATGCATACATCTTAATTATAAACCACATTCTTTGGCTTATACGGTGAGTATGAAAAACACTAACAGCTCCTGCTTCATTTGCTACTTCCTTAGCTATGCATCTTCTTATTTTATTAACCACTTACCATCTCCTTAATTCCCTAAACATTTATAACCTGAGTATTTTGCTGAGGTACATCTCCTTTTTTAATAGTAAGCCTTGTTGCTAAATGCCATTAGGAAACTTAGTAAATATTGGTCCTCTGAGTGTGGGAACGTATACAATTACTTACTAGGACTTTGAAAAGGACTCTGTCTCTTTCGCTTAGTGGCATTCCTTTTTAAAACATAATTGAACACTTTGTTGAAAGTCCAGCTACATATGTTCAGCCAAATGTTTTGCTTCAGGTTTACATAATAATCAGTTGAGAGCATCTTTCTACATGGTGAAGTCTCTAGAAATAGGAATACCAGATGAAACCTACCTCAGGAATTTATCTTGGCAAATTCTATTAAACATAAACAAGTTACGTTTTTTCATCCTTTACTTCAAACAAAGCCAAATCAGACAGTTTGATGAAAGATACAGTATAGGAATAAAAGATTGTTAGAAAACACACATTTTTAAACCACTGTGGAAAAAGTCATAACTGCATCTTCTAGGAAAAAGACAAATGGAAAATCCATGAAAAATTGATTATTAATAGAGTGTCAAAATTCCCCATTAGAAATGGACATTATATCATCATTTTTTAAAGCAACATATTTCTTGCCTTTTCACCAGAGAAAAAAATGTTTCTAGTTTCCATGTGTAATTAGAGATGGGCTGGCTGTGTTTCCTTGTGGTAAAGAAAACCTTTTCTGTGGCTTCTTAAAGTAGTCATGTCCAGGTGTGTTCGTCACCATGCATGTATGAGCTAGTACATAGTTAAAAGCAAGTCCAGAGGCCAAAATAGCATTTGTTAAGAGGATGCAAATAATTTCAAAATAGTTTTTGAGACATAAAACAGTTCTCAAAGTTTTCTTCTGAAATAGCCCATTAATTGCATTAATGGGCAATATTCTGAAAATTAGATGGTTTCAGAAGAACTTTCAAGAAATTCAGGTCTGTTTCTCATAATGTGTAAGAATCTAAGCAGTGGCAGACTGAGTTGGCTTCCCAACCTTAAGCCAATGCCTTTTTTCTTCTCTCTGTACATGCTGTTTGCCTTTAGCATCAACAATATGAAGAAAAAATTAGGTGTTTTATTTTTCTGAAAGACTTATTTGTTTTTCTGAACATGTCTTACTCCATTCCTGCTGCTATAACAAAATACCTTAGACAAGGTACTTTTTAAACAACAGAATTTATTTCTCACAGCTCTGGAGGCTAGGAAGTCCATGATCACGTTACTGGCAGATTTGGTGTCTGGGGAGAGCTCCTTCTCAGTTTCATAAGTGGCACTTTACTGCTGTGTCCTCACATGGCAAAAGGGCAAGGCAGCTCACTCCAACCTGTCTCTTTTTTTTTTTTGAGATGGAGTTTCACTCTTGTTACCCAGGCTGGAGTGCAATGGCACAATCTCGGCTCACTGCAACCTCTGCCTCCTGGGTTCAGGCAATTCTCCTGCCTCAGCCTCCTGAGTAGCTGGGATTACAGGTGTGTGCCACCATGCCCAGCTAATTTTTCGTATT
>CAUYOR010073461.1:0-15424 GCA_963573925.1 Callimico goeldii | reverse complement strand
AAAGTCGCCCCCCCCACCCCCCTTCCCCCCCCCCACGCAACCACCAATCGTTACCCCGGCTAGGGTTTATTGGTTTTTTTTTTTTTTTTTTTTTTTTTTTTTCTCTTCAAGCTAACCCTCATTATACATACAGAGGAAATGGAGTTTCTAATGATAAATTAATAGCTATCTCAATGCTAATTAATTTATTGGGAGTTTAGGAAATGCTAACATTTAAGAAGACTTTATCAACAAAAGGAATTCTGAATTTTATTTTATAGATCCCTTAGTAATAATAAGAAAAGAGGTAATACTATGCAAAACTATAGGAACCTTAAGAAATATCATTAATTCCTATTTTTGCCTTGTGCTTTATTTCATAAATTTCCCCTATATTATTTCATATATGGTCATATTTTTCTTATGTTTTATTGCTTACCTGTAAAATGCCACAAATATTTTGGAAACTAGAAAAATCTAGATAAATAAATAAATACTTTTTGCTCTCTAAACATGTAACATTTCTTATTTACTCTTCCTGGAAGAACTATACCATGGGAGTAATATCTACAATTTAAATGTGTCATTTATGTCAGAATACCATTAATATTCATGTACTTTTCCCACATGATAATCCTAAAGGAATTAAATTGTTAAAATAGGATATAACAGTTCACATTGTGAAATTCATAACTTTATTGAAAACATCATGCCACTTAAAAAGCTGAGCTTACTATGAAATTAGTCACTGTAGTTAGCATTCTGCTGCAGATAAAATATTTTTATTTAAGCTCCTGTGAGATTCACTCAAACATTTAGAAGTGAATTTAGTTCCTGCTAGTAGAAAACAAAGTGACATCTAATAACCATGATTCACAAAGGCTGGAAAAGAGTTTTTAGAAGGCATTATAAAATGTTTTTGTTTTAAAATTATCTCACTTTTATCCTCCTCTAAGTCTCATACAGCTGTTTGACTTTCCCTAAAAAGCGTTCCATCTTACAACTTTAAAATTAGTTAAGGGTAAATAAAAGGGAAAGAAAAAACCTGACGATACACTTACATTAAGGCAAATGTCAATGGGATATAGAAGAAGATATAAAAAAAAAGACAAGGAAATCAGTATGACCTGGAACCAACCCAAATGCCCATCAATGATAGACTGGACAAAAAAAATTGCGGCACATATACACCATGAATACTATGCAGCCATAAAAAACGATGAGTTTGTGTCCTTTGTAGAGACATGGATGAACCTAGAAACCATCATTCTCATCAAATTGACACAAGAACAGAAAACCACTGTATGTTTTCACTCATAGACGAGTGATGAACAATGAGAACACCTGGGCACAGGGAAGGGAATAACACTCATGGGGCTAGGTAGGGGGGTAGAGGGGAGGGGGGTACAGTGGAGGAGTAGGTGAGTAAAGGAAGGGATAACACCAGGAGAACAAGAATCTGGGACATTAGGATAAAACATTATAAAACCTTGTTCAATTTCTCAGCTCAATAGTGACTTATGAATTCTACTGCACTGGTAGTATTTTATTTCATTTTCAACTTCTCAACTGTATTTTTTTTCCATTACACGAAATGTTTTCCTTCTTATTGGTATAAACTCAATCTATCCAAAAAGTAAAATATATTAGGTACTTATCACATGCCTCAAGTTTTTAAAACAAAAATGCCACTTATTTATAAGCAGAGTGTGTATGCACCTATAACACTGTGAATTTTAGAATGTATTAATAACCCTGTTCTTACTATGTCTTCTCTATGTGACCTCTCCCAATACTTTAAATTCAGATGAAAGAGATTCCCTTTTTGAAAAATATGTATTAAATTGCAATGTTTATATGAAAAATATACATCAAAATGCAATGCTCAATGGGATAAACAACTTAATTGTGCTTCTGTCCCCTTTCCTTGACTTGATAAAAGTTTGTTCCATCAGGGTTACTTAAAACTTATTAAATAGGCCGGGCGCGGTGGCTCAAGCCTGTAATCCCAGAACTTTGGGAGGCCGAGGCGGGTGGATCATGAGGTCAAGAGATCGAGACAATCCTGGTCAACATGGTGAAACCCTGTCTCCACTAAAATTACAAAAAATTAGCTGGGCATGGTGGTGTGTGCCTGTAATCCCAGCTGCTCAGGAGGCTGAGGCAGGAGAATTGCCTGAACCCAGGAGTCGGAGGTTGCGGTGAGCCGAGATCATGCCATTACACTCCAGCCTGGGTAACAAGAGCGAAACTCCGTCTCAAAAAAAAAAAAAAAACTTATTAAATAATTAATCTACTTTAGAATATAACATCACATCTATTTTTAATATATTTATTCATTTGCCCAGTTTTCCTCCCACTTCAAATGTGACTTCCAAAGGTTTGTTTGATGGCTCCTTTTCTACTCAATTTTTTAATTTTGAAAAATCTCAGAGTTCAGCTTACATCCTCTTCTCTTTTTGCTGCAGTTCTGGCTCCACTCAAAATATTTATTTTAAACATATAAATCTTATTATAAACCCTCTTATTTGCCAAATATTTCTAAGTGTTTATTTCCAGCTCTGGTTGGTAAACTGAAATTTCTGTTGGTATAACAAAATTCTACTAGAAATACCAACCTGATTTCTTAGAAATCTATCAAACTAAATGTCAATAAAAGAGAACTTGTGACTTCTCAGTCTCTTCCCAAACAAGTCTCTTACCTGGATTTTCCCAACCTAGCAAAGGGCACCACCATTCACCCAACTACTAAGGCCAAAACTTATGCCATTATTGATCTTTCGCTTTCCGTAACATTTAATGTATAATACACCTGTAAGCCCAAATGACAGTGGTAGGAGACAGGTAAATTCCTGGGGGGATAGATGTACGTCCCTGGCGAGGCCTGCCCTTCAAACCAGGAATAGCCCCAAGCCTGAAAAAAATGGCTGCCAGTTGCAGATGGAGTATACCACCCTGAGTGAGAACTTCCTTGATGCCTTTCAGCCAGTGGGATGGTGTTTTTGGGGTCCAACCATGAACCAATAAGCATACATTTCCTCCATTTGGAGCCCATAAAAATTCCAGATGCAGCCAGACTCACACACACACCTAAGGACTACATCCATTTAATGAGGAGCTACCTACTTTGAGTCTCCTGTCTGCTGAGAGCTTTTCTGCCGCTCAATATAAACCCTTCTCTGCCTTGCTCACCCTTAAGTTGTCCATGTAACCTCAATCTTCCTGGACACTGGACAAGAACTGGAGAGCTGCCTAACTGTGGGTGGGAAAGGGCTATAACACCGCTGGCTGGCTAGCCAAGCTGAAGGCAGTGACTTGCTCTTATTCACCAGACTGTGGGAGTGATGGTCAGTAATGCTTCTGGAGCCCAGACCTTAGGATTCCCTAAGCCGGAGCTGTAACACCTAGAGCCTTCCCACGTTCTGCCCTCTGCCCATATTGGGAGACCTTCCCACGTGACAGGAAGTGGCAGCCCTGCTGGATCAGCCCAGAATCATGGGCTAGAGCCTGTCAACCGGACAGAAAGAGCTGGTAGCACATCGCCATTCACCGAGATGTGAGAGGTGGAAATGAGGGAGCTGTAGCACATATTCCCACACCCCTTGGGGCTTGGCAGTTGCTGGTGCCTCCGAGTTTTTGGGAGCCACCATGTTCCATTCCTTCAGATTCTGGTGCCCACAGTTGAAGCCACTTGTGGTACGCCTGGTCCAGCTGCAGTCTTGAACAGATCCGGCACCTGTGTCGGTACCAGGAGCTGCCCACCAGCTGGCGTACTTGGCTGTAAGCAGTGGCCAGATCCTTCTTTAGCTTACACACCCCTCACCGCTCAGTGTTTGGCTTGCCATTGGAGGACATGGGATCCAAGCTGATAGCATAAGCCAAGCGCAGCATGCTGGGCCAAGTGAGCAGAATGAGGTCAGCAGGCATGAGGAAAACTCAAGCTGAGGTGTAAACAGCCATAAAGGGTTTCCAGTTGGCAAAGCGACATCCAAAGATCCTGTGAAACTTACATCTAGCCACAGCATATATTCCAATTATACCAATTTATACATGCTGTATAAATTATACATATAAATATATTTAATGTGTATATATATGCAAATTATAGTTAAATATAATATATAGTATAGAAATCTATACATTGTGTATATACATTTAGTGTAATAGATTTTGGAGACATATACTCATATGTTACATATTCATATATATTTATCTGCATATCAACTACACTGAGACCTATTGTCTATCACTTTTTATACTGCTAAAGGAGTTAAAAATATATCTCTCTAGCATATTTACTATTTAAGTGAAAGACCTGTGAAAAACAGCAGATGATAAAAGGTCACTCTGACCTTCGTGCTGTTTCTCATGAAATTACCACGTGAAAAATGCAACATCTTTATCCTCAAGGATGAAAGTTAAGACCAAAGGAATTCTGTATGGATTTCTTAAAATAACTCTTATCTTTTAAGCCTTCTCCAGAATTGAGCTGCTTTTTAACAACTTACTGTTTTTTATCCAATGTAGTATTTAAGTTACTGACACTACTTAATTTTTGGGGCTTTTTCTTTTTTTTTTTTTTTTTTTAATTATACTTTAGGTTCTGGGGTATGTGTGCCGATCATGTAGGATTGTTGCATAGGTACCTACGTGGCAAGTGCCAGCAAAACTTGTATTAAATACATTTGTACTTTTTTCTGATCTGTCTTATGTCAATTAAATCTCTGGCCCACCAGGACCCTAAAAGGAAGTTTGCTGACACTGCAATAGTCTCCTAACTGATCTCACTACTTCCAATCTTTCCTCTCTTCAATCAACTACATTCTCTTTTAAAAACCTGTAATAGGATTTCCATATTCTTAAAATAAATCGAAGCTTCTTTCCATGGCTCTTGAATCTCTAATGCTGCATCTTAGAACCACAGGGATCTTTGTTCACTAACATACAGTCATTTTAATCTTTGAATATCTTACCTGTCAAGCATTTTTTTCCATTTGAGTAACATTTGTTCTTACTGTTACATCAAAATGGAAGGCAAAACTTTGAATGGCTCCCTCCTTTTTGTAATTTATACTTTTGCAGATATTTGATTAAATATCAGACATCCACATACTATTTGCTATTATATTTCGCCAGCTTTGTTATTTTTGTGTCATTCAATTACTTTAGATGAGCTCTTTATTTTTTGTCATTATTTGTCAATACCCTTTCAGTAAAAACTATTCTATCTAATTTTCTCATAGTCACAGAAATTCTGAGCATTCTGGCACAGAAGAAGAACTATAAAATACTTTATGAATAAAAGAATAAATAACCACCATTTACTTTTTTATTATTTGGCTAATATTCATACAAAGGAAAGTTTTGTTATTAAATAAAATATCATATATGAGATGTTATACAATTATTTTGTTAAACCACAAGATGTATTATGAGTCAACTATCAAGGGGAGAAAATGAAGAAAGTATACTTTTAAGGTTCTCACTGTGTATTTCTAACTATATTAATTTATTGAATAGAAAGAGAATATTTCCAAAATATCAAATAATCATGGTAAAGTATTGTGGTGTCCCAAAGAAACATATTTAATTTTCCTCTTATTTATCTAATCCTTGCTAAGAAATCCAACATCAAGAATTTAATCTGAATAGCTATTCCTCATGTTTCTCATTAGAAATAAGTGTTTTCTATTCTATTATTTAGTATTATTCATAGAAGGTATTCATTTGGTTCTGGCACAAAACAAGGTTCTTTGCCACAGATTCTGACAACTCTTATGATACTATTTTGTTGCCATTATTCAAGGGGAAACATAGCATCCGTGTTTCCCCATGGCAGATTAACCTTATTTCCATGAAGGACATCCCAATTTAGGGGAAATAATAACATGTTATGTTATTATGTTAAAGACACAAGATTCTCATTATGTAAATTAAATGCTTTAGAAATATCTTAGTTTTTGTGATACTTCTAAAATTTGTAGATTTTAGAGCTATAATGAAGTTTTCATAAAGATATCTGAAAATAATCAGAATACTTTCTTTCAAATTATAACTAAAATATTATTTTTGTATATATGCTTTTGAATGAAGGAAATAAATAAAAATGCATTTAATGAGAACTAGCATCAGAATACTCATAGCTTTTGTAATACAGTTACATATTTCCTGGCTGTCTCCAAAGAACCTTGTTTGAAGAACAATAGAATCTAAGCTACTATTGAAGCTTACCGTAAAACAAAATCAAAATAATAAACAGAATTTTATTATTGATCCTTTAAAGGTACACATTTGACTTCTCTCTATAAAAGAATTTACTAGAAGTGTTGATACTTGCCTAAAAGGGAAAAGAAATTCTTGAGTACCAGGAGTCTTTCTGTTTAGCATTTAGGCAGAATTGATGAAACTGATTTTTTAAAATCAACTTTTTACAGAAGAGACATATGTTGAAAATTTGTGCCACAATAATTTAGGTTGGTATACTAACTTTGAGCAAGCTAAAAATTTACAAACAAGAATTTGAAGGGTTGTCCAGATAAGTACTTTTTAATAGTAGAACTACTTTTATCAAATATTAAGTTATGAGAGTACAAATGAATATATTTCTAACCATATCAAAAAGTGATTAATAGTTTAAAAATAAAAGAATTATTCCATGATACAAACATTTTTTTGAAATGTAACATAAAAACCTAAAAAACATATTTAAAAACCATTGTATTTCATTTGGGATTTTCTTGGATTTTTGTGAATTTAACTACTTATTGTATTTTTCCTATGGCTTTTGAGATGATCTTTTCTTGAACAGTGTGGAGACTTCTGTTCTACCACATATTATTTTGGACATAATTTAAAATGGTCCCCAGGCCTCTAGTATATTGTAGATTAAATTATTTTATAGAATTAAACATAAGATTCTAAACATATTTCAGATAAGTACTTTACATAAAATATGTTATACTAGTTTACTTTGGCATTTCTATAAAAGGTTCACATAAGTGAAATAAAATATTATGTGTACCTCATTATATGTTTGCCTCAAAAATTTTATGTAGAGGACACATTTAATTAATTTTCATGACAAGCAGCTGGGAAACAATTCTCCCACTTCAACGGAGACTGAAAATAGTAAATACTATATGGTAAAAGATGCAATTAATTTTTTAAAATTATTATCATACAAAAATAAATAATTTATATCAATGTGATGAATGTTATTATCTAGAAAGATTAATTTCAGTTAAATTACATGTTTTAATTAAGTATCTGCTAAATGGCTTGGAAATAAATACCAAACACCCTCTTTGTGCAAATAGAAAAGTATATTTTAAAAAGCCCTATCATACAGTGGTTTTAAAATGGATTCAAGAGGGATTAGACAGAAAGGAAAAACATGCTTCTTTTTATATAGAATTAAATGTACCAATCTAATTTAAGCTGCTTTCCTAAGAAAAAGTTAAGATATACTAAATATATCAAGTACATTTGCAATTATACCTATTGATACTGTCCAAATCATAAGAACTTAACTTTCACAAAAAAGTAGCAACATATGTCATTTCAGACATTTTAACATTTCTAAAAAGTCCCAATTACAGATAGTTGTCAAGGAAACAAAGGCAATTAAGTAAATTAATTATAACATAAAATTTACTTGATTGAATATAGGTTTAAATTTCAAAGAGAGAAATATACCCATGGCACTGCAAAATAAATTTTCAGACATTTAAGTTATCACCAAATAAAATTACTGCATATGGAGTCAACTATACTTTATTTCTTGCTAGATATCTTAATAAAATCTATTGCATTATATCAGCTTTTATGATCTCAGAAAGTTTTCAAAACCGTGTAGGTATATGTGATTACTACAAATTTGATAAAGTAATATGAGCTATTAAATTGTTAAATTTTTCTTCAAGTCATCAAAATTATAATAAAGCAGATAGGTAGTTTAGAGAAATATTCTAATCAAAAAATAAACATTGCATATACAAATATTTCTAGAAACTACAAGAAATGAACTTAAGGACTTGAAACTACGTAACATTAGTTATTTTAAACAAAAGACAAAAAAAATTCGAGTGAGCACTGCATTCAATGGAAAAAATCATTAGCAATAATAACAAAGTATGCTTTTACTTCTTCCTTCTTTACTAGTTTTATTGTAATATCAAAAGCCAGCTAAATCACAAGACACAAAAAGGATGAAATTTAAAAATATTATGCAAAACAGTTATGAAAAAATATAACAACATTTGATTAAGTTCGTACGATTATAAAATTCATCAATGTTTATATGTGTAGACCCAGCAGTAATGGTTGACATCAGTTTAAATTAAGTGCTATCACTTTACCAGAGCTTTTAGGAAATAGCATTACCGTAATAAAAGGAATCATAACAAACTGTATTATGGAATTTAACTTTGGCAAATAAACTAAAACTATCATGCTGAAAACGGTAACTCTGTTATTATTTTTTTATGAAAAAATATGAATTATCAGAGTAATTGATATGTTTGGGAGAGTATCAATCTTTCCAGGACAAAGGAACATAATATGACTCAAAGGAAAATGCAAAATCACATTTTTGAGAGTTAATTTTAGTCAGATATTAAAAGGTTTGAATGTCATGCAAGAAAATTTTTTACTTTCTTTTGAAGGCAATCAGGATTCACAGAACCACTTTAAAGATGAGATACTCATTTAACAATTAGAACAAATATTTCGACATATGCATAGTGAATGCATTGAAACAGTAAGAGAAATGGGCGCATATGTTTTTTAGTGCAGTAAGGAAGAACTGACTAGGTTGGGTTAACAAATTTAGGGTAACAGAAAACTAATAGTCAATAGTGCATACATTTATGACATGTTTAATTTATTAACCCATTAAACACTTGAAAAGCTAGTTTGTTCCAGAAAATATGTGCTACGTGTTAAAGATGCAATGAGAAGGGCAATATTGCCCTTGCTTCTAATTTGCTTACAGAAAAGGATGTACTGATTGCTATTGTGTAGTCATTGAGAAATGTTGTGGGATAATAGATGTATTAGTCTGCTCAGGCTGCCCTAGCACCCTATCACAGATTGACTAGCTTAAACAAAAGAAGTTTATTTTCTCACAAGTTCAGAGATTGAAAAGTCCAATATCAGGTCTCTAGCTGCATTTGGTTTCCAGTGAGAGTCCTCTTCTTGGCTTGCAGATGGCTGCCTTCTCTCTATGTCCTCATGTGGTAGAGGAAAAGAACAGAGCTCATTGATATCTTTTCTTAAATGAACACAAATCCTATTAGATCAGGACTTTGTCCTTCTGACATCATTTAACCTAAATCACTTCCTATAAGGCCCAACCCCCAAATACTCTCAGATTGTGGTATAGGGCTTTAACACATGAATTCATGAGGGACAGAGTTTAGTCAATAGCACTAGCTATCTATAAGTACCAAACTTGAGTAACTTTTTTTATTTAATTAAATGGAGAATAACAAGATGAGCTAAAAATTTGCCATGAATCACAGAGGCTACCTACAGGGTAGGCTTTCCTTAGAAATATAAATAAATTAGAAACTTTATTTATCATCTATTATTTAATAGAGGAATGTTTTTAGATCCTATGGGGGAGAATAATTTTAGCACTTCAAAGACTTAGGAGTGAGGGAAGATGCTTCAAACAATAACAACATAATAATAATAACAAAAATAATCATAATTCAATTATTACAGTTGCAACAAAACTTTAGTTCTTAAATTGTTTGCTGTCAGGCATTATTGATAGTCTTAGGAAGTAAAAAATTATTTTAATATTTTAATAATTTAGTATTATAATATTACAAATTTAATCAGAAAAAAATTGAATACTACTAAGTCAGTTTAAAGAATAATAATAAATCATTGCATAAATAACATTATTAAAATAAATATGTATATAATTTATATAACTTTTAATTATATAAAATATCTAAATAAACAGTGAAAACAGTGACATTGGTTTACATAATATTTCTGCAAATCTCTTACATAGCTTGTTTAATGAAGGCAGCTGGATCTATATGCAACCTTTTGTATTCAGTCTGTTGCAATACACCCACCTGGTACCCTGTAGAAAACTCTACATTTATGAGGGAAAGTGAATGAAAAAGTATCATAATGACAATAGTCTTGATTTCTGGAGCCCCTAGACTTTTCCTGAGCAACCTTGTTAGTGCTGGTATTATGAAAGCTTCGACAGTGATACTACAAAAGGGAACACTGATACTCAGTCAATAGTTTAACTGCTTTATACCTCACATAGAGACAGAAGCAAGTGATTCACTTAGAACTAGTCAATGTCAGTTGATATGTTGGATTACCCCTTGGTATGTATCACTATATTCTCTGACTTCCATGCTTGATATTGACAAGATTTTCCTCTCTTGTCTGAAGCAAAAACATGAGTCATTACCTCGACTGTGAATTGTCTTTAAGAAACTTCCCTATATGGATGGGCATAGTTAAATATAAGTTTAAAGAATACCACAACCTGTTTCTTAATATCAGTGTGATTAAGGTTCTAGTACCAGAATTCAGGACTTTACAATATGACAGGCTGAACCATAATCTGCCCTATTTCTCACAGTTCTGTGTATATAATGAGTACAGATTTTGTAAAAGGCATCCTCTAAAGTACCCTCTAAGAAGAATTTTGTAGCAGAACCTGAAAAGCACCACTTTCTTCTTAAAGATAATGTTAATTATTCTTGAAATTTTTAGTGCTAATTTTCATAAAATTTTTAGTAAAAATTATTCATCCATATTGACACATTAAATAGATACCTGTAACTCAGTTATTTCTCAACCATGTTCTTTAATTAATTTTCTTAATAATTTTTAAGTTGATATTGCTTTGGGAGTATATGTTGCGGTTTGTTATTTTTCTATATGCCTATTTATTCCACTAGTATAAGTTATAAACATATCATTTATTTCTGGAAGATCTATTGACCAAGACTAAAAATATAAATAAACATAATTTGGCCCTTTGCCAATTGTAATAAAACATTTAGCTTATAAAGTACATTTGCTGTTTACATTTTCATAAAGGTGTTTTACAATGATATGAATCAGAAGAATGTTTGGCTTCTCTAGACTGGTAGAAGTTGAACAGTTTAGACCAATTATTCTTAGAAATAATAATATGAATAAAAACTCTTTACTGATATATGGAGTCAATTAAGCCTATTTTAAATAATTTCATTAATAATGTAAAATGACTTCTGTTCATGCCTGTCCTATTACATCATTAAATATTATTGAGTTAGGTCCTGACATTTTATTCAAAATTATGTTACTGGCATTTAAGTATTCAGCTCTAAATGTTAAGGATGTCAATTATGTGAGCATTCCATCTTTTTCACTATGGTCTCCCATCAAACATTAATGGTAGAAGTGTTAATTCATTTCAAGTAGTCTGAAATATCTGCCCTGAAGAAGGCTGACACTCTACAAGTGCTCTGACAACCTCTGGTAAGTAATGACTCTTAAAAATATCTCAGTAAATTCAACTCACTCCTAGAGGCATTTTAAATTATGTATCGTTAAAATGTAATGTGCTTTCTCAAGTGACAAGGTCATGCCAAAAAGCAAAACTACACTCTACTTTTTTCTGAGACGTACCCACACCAATAAAACATGTTACAACTTACACTTCAAATCAGGAAAGATATGTCATGCCACATTTAGAGGCATGTAGTAATCAAGGTAAATTGTTATTTATGCCAACTATAAATTTAAACTACAATAGCACTGTATGTGAGAAAAATAGTTCGTTTGCATGAAGACTAGAATGCTGCACAAATTAATATAATTTGAGACAAAAATGCAATCACAAAATTGTCTCTGCCTAATGTTCTTCCGGACTTTCCAACATATTCCTTTTCCTTTTGGATAGTATGAAAACACAGTTATCTGTAATTTTGCTTTGGAGTTTCAAGAAATATATCTAGGAAGGCATGACTTACAAAGCAAACAGATTGATCATTCATTATACATTTTTGTCCCTCATGACACAGTGATAAATGTAAAATAATTTGGAAAAACAGTAAATAAAAATCTAACAGGGCTGTGAGACAAGGTGACGTAATTCCACTTTTACTCTACAAGACAGAAACAGTATTTTAAAATGAAACTTTTGATAATGTAGGAATAGAGGTGGACTAACTATGTTTTCTAAATTGTGACAGGACATTGACTAAGTAAAGCCTATTTTAATCTTTCTCAATTCAATACACTGGGAAAATGAAACATAATCATACCTATGAAGTTACTGACATGACAATGATTAAAATGTACTTTCACTTAAAGTTTTATTTTATAAGATGCTGATTTTAGATTTTAGGAATAAAAATATATTAATATATAATAAGCTAGTCAGTTGCTACTCTATAGTAAATATGAATAAAAGTATAGAAAATGCTGCTTTTTAATCCTGATGATTTTTAAAAGTTTGATATATTACTTGAGCAAACAATTTCTAATATCTCTTCTGAAATCAGAGAATCTTAATAAAAATAAAATAAGGTAATAACTATCCCACATAAATTCCTCCACAGTGGAAAAAGGGAAAATTTCTAAAGATAGTTGAGCAAAATAACCTTGATAGGAAAACATAACAGAGATATTTAAAGTAAGGAAAATTATGGATCATTTGTTTTATAAATTTAGATAAAAATATTAAACAACATATTATGAAATATATAGAACAAAATATAAAATGCCAATTAAATAAAGATTATTCCAGCTGTGGCAGGTTTTTTGTTTTTGTTTTTCTCTGACATTCGAGTTAATCTGTTTGAATACATATTAAGAAATAAAAAAAAATCATATAATAGTTTTTAAACTTTCAGGGAAGCATTTTACAAAATAAAACACCAAGTCATCATAATAAAATATCTATAAGTAGGATAAAAAAATTTAGTAGATTAAACATATAAGGGAAAACCTAGAACATACATCCATTATTGACAGTTTTATACCTCAAATCAGAAACAAGAAAGGCTACTGTAACTACTTGTATTTGGCTTTATATTGGGATCACAAATAAGACAATAGAAACATTACAATAAATATTAAGCATAAGGTTCACAAAGAGAACATAAATCCAACACATGCCATAAATGATATGATTGTGTAAAATGAAAATTCAAAACAATCTAAAGAAAAACAACAGGACCAATAAGTAAACCAATCAATACAGGGTATATCAAGTAAATACTATCAACAAATCTGTGATATTATTTTAAGGTAATATCTAAAAAAATCTAGACCAGCTAATGTTGGAGAGTTATCAGGAACATTTTTTGGATTACATATTTGTTACCTACATATTATATTAAGTAATGGAAGTGTGTATATTAATAAAGTGTGGTCATAAAGATAAATGAGAACTTGCTTCAAAGTAATGTGAAAATTAGTTTATAGAATAAAATTAAAGTTAATATTATAGGAAAGTCTCTGAATCTATTTATTATTGAATACGTGGATAGAATTCTTGAAGCTGATTTTGATTGCTATTTTTATTCTTTACTATTTAATACAGCATTATACTGAAACTGTTAAATTATATGCAATTATTCATTTTTCATTTAAAATTGTTGTTAAATACAAATAACATAAAAATACACTTCTACCATTTTAGGAAGTGAGAGTAGGAACTGGAACAGATATTTATGCAATCATGTTATTCAGTGTTATCTACAATAGCCAAAATGTAGAAACATCCTAAGTGTCCTATGATGGATGAATGTACAAACAAAATGTGGAATATGTATAAAACCAAATATCACTCAGTCTTAAAGTAGAAATTTTGACACAGGCTATAACATAGTTGAAACTTGAAGACATTATACTAAGTGTAATAAGCCAAATATTGTATAATTCCACTTATATAAATTTTTATTAATATATGTTTTCAGGGTTTGCCTTTGCTTATATAAAGCAAGTTATTTAAAATTTCTAGTTCAAATATGACTGAATCTGACAATAGTAATTGTCATAAACTCATTTTTATTGCTATTTAATTCGTAGGTTGACTGGTTAATAAAGTATATTCTCTGAAGAAGCACTAAGTATATACTTTGTGCTGACATTTAAACCACTGACTTCTCATTCATCAATATTTCTAACCAAGATGACTTATGTGAAATGCTTAATGAATACCTAAAAAATTTAGGTCATGGTGATTTATCTACTTATAACACCAGTTCAACAATCCAAAGCAATTTCTTTCTTTTTTAGTTGGGAATGGGCATACACAATTAGGAAATAATATTGATAGTGTACATATTACATCTGAACAATATAATGTCGTAAAACAGTGGTGATAAAAATGGGATTCTCCAAGAGTTAATATTGGCCTAAAATAATTTGATATAGAATAATAATATTACATTTTATACTTAATTTTAAAGAATAGGACTCTGTTTTTTTAATAGTAATCTTCTGAATAGTACAGTCTATATCAAAATATTCAAATGCATACCAATATGTAATTAATATCCTTAATGATATTAATGATATGTTCAATTAACTGTGTAATGTCTTTAGAGAAAATTATTACATTAAAAATAATTACATTATATAATCCTTGATTACTTTCCTTAGTGACCCATCTACTCCAAAGCAACTAATTAGATAATTTTAATACTTCTTTGTTTCCTGAAAGTCAACTTCTTTCATAGAATTTAATGTTGTGTTGAACACCAGTTCCTCTTGACATAGAATTTTGTACTTGACTTCAAATGCTTTCCCTATAAATTACATACTTAAGGATAGTAATTTCATTTGTTGAGCTTTACATTGTTTACCTTAATATTGGAAAAATAATACAATCCAAATAACATGGTTGGTAAAACAGTTTGTTTACATAATAACTGTAAGGCACTCAGCTTGGCGCTTGGCAGAGAAGAAGCATTTAAAAATTATTTATTACCATTATTAAGAATAATTATTAGTAAGGCACTCGAACATGATAGATGATTCTGAAGAGAATATATTTTTATATAAAAATTGTGTCTAAATCTAAGTACTTGACTAAATTTTCAGAAAGTATACTCAAAGCTTTATACTATATAGTTCCAAGCAGTCACTTCATTTCAATATATATATATATTTTTTTTTTTGAGACGGAGTTTTGCTTTTGTTACCCAGACTGGAGTGCAATGGCACGATCTCGGCTCACTGCAACCTCCGTCTTCTGGGTTCAGGCAATTCTCCTGCCTCAGCCTCCCGAGTAGCTGGGACTACAGGCATGCGCCACCATGCCCAGCTAATTTTTTTATTTTTAGTAGAGACGGGGTTTCACCTTGTTGACCAGGACGGTCTCGATCTCTTGACCTCGTGATCCACCCGCCTCGGCCTCCCAAAGTGCTGGGATTATAGGCCTGAGCCACTGCGCCTGGCCTGAAAA
>CAUYOR010073460.1:0-22422 GCA_963573925.1 Callimico goeldii | reverse complement strand
AGTTTCGCTCTTGTTACCCAGGCTGGAGTGCAATGGCGCGATCTCGGTTCACCGCAACCTCTGCCTCCTGGGTTCAGGCAATTCTCCTGCCTCAGCCTCCTGAGTAGCTGGGATTACAGGCATGTGCCACCGTGCCCAGCTAAATTTTGTATTTTTAGTAGAGATGGGGTTTCACCATGTTGACCAGGATGGTCTCGATCTCTTGATCTCATGATCCACCCGCCTCAGCCTCCCAAAGTGCTGGGATTACAGGCTTGAGCCACCGCGCCCGGCCTAAGTCTATATATCTTACAGTAGATATTCAGTACTTGGTCTCACCTCAGATTTAGATTATCAGGTTTGAATTATATGGGCTTAGAATTCTAAAATTTGAATATTCTTATGTATTCTAAAGTATAATAACTTAGAAATTTTATTATTCGTTTTAATGTAAGGCTATCTCATTACTTCATATGGCTGTAAACTACTGTTTTTCAAATTTTTTAAATGAATATAAAAAGTAGTAGTATTCCCTTACTGTTAAGAATATTAATCAAATGTAAGTCTAAATTAAGTGGAGAGTCTAAGTTAATCCTCAAGTTAGTTCCTAAACCTTTTTCCTTATATCCATAATATCAGAAGAACACTCTAAATTATTAACCTAAGCTGGATGGAACAATAATAGTAATAATAGACTTTAATAATATTCATCAAAGCACATTTCAATGTTAAAAAGCAAGGTCCCTATGTCTGTGTCTGAAATTTAATGACTGCAGTTTTATTAGAAGAATATTAAGTATATGCACATTACTGAAAATTGCTGTCAAGGAACCAGAGTAATCCATTTCCTTAGCACACATATTCCCATTGTACACTAAAGTCACTATTCTTCAATATATCTACTTTTCCTAATTTCAGCCACTATTTTTTTTAAAGTTTATCTTCAGTAAACATTCCCATACTAAATTTTGGCTTTGTGGATTTAAATACAACAACACAGTACTAACTTTTGACTAAACCAGTATAGGATAGAACTCAAAGTCATCTAGTTTAGAGACGATTTAATTGTTTTCTTCTACTCTTCCTTTGCAAGAAATATTATATGAAAAGAACATAAACAAGTGGTATTTATTTTTCCTCAAGGCCTAATATGAAGAGAGCAGGATGCTGGGCAGCTTAGTGGAAAGGTCAGTCTTTGGAGAGGGTTGGATTGTCATCCTTTAAGGCACCTACAAGTTATGTGACTTTAGGGCAGTTATAAAGTATTTCTGATTCTCCTTTTAAATATTGGGGGTTTTTTTGGTCTATAAAAGAAAGAGATTAATACCAAGTAAACATTCTGCTGGCAGTCTACCTTATTTCTTCTATGTTTGGAACTTCTAGCAAAGATTAACATCTTAGTATAAATATTATTAGTAACAATTATGACATTTTCAGCTATAGAGCCTAGATTTGTAGCCCATCTTACAAATTTCTTTATTTCATAGCCAAGTAATGAACTATATCAACTATTTGATTATATTTATACTTAGATGTCAATATATTGCTCTTCCATTTCTCAATGATGTATCAATTAATTCACACTTGTTGCCTGTCTACACCTAAGACCTTATCTTGTTTCAGTTTTAACATCCAAATATATTATGCATATCATCTGTTTCTCTATTAATCTGTTGAAATATGTTGAGAATAAATGCTGTATTAACAACTGAAAGTGAATCTACTTCCTGCCAAGTCAGTATCTGAACAAAAAGGTCTTTTAAATTCCTTGGTTAGTTTTGACTGTTAATGTTTTGATAATTATTTTTTATGCTTATTTAACTGTTCCTAATACGAAAAGCCAAAGGTCTAGGTTCGGCAATCCACCATGATTGAATATTTCTTTAAACCTTTTGTACTAGGTGAAAAATGATCACTTTTATTCCTTCTGTGTACTGATCACATAAAATAGCTAAGGCTTGCTTTGCTCTAGCCCATAGTTAAAGTTAATTTATTGGGGAAGTATAATAACATTGATCTATAACAGCGAAACTATAAAGTTCTTCTAAGTATATAAAAGCATGGAAATAAATATTTTAAATAAAATTTGAACACTTTTTTTTAAACGAAAAAGCATTAAAATTAAGTTTGCCTGCTATTTTTTAATTTGCTAAACTTGTAACCCTTTTTAAATCTAATGATTTCCTGCTTCATATGATTTTAGGTTTATTCAAAGTTATTTTTGATTAGGAAAAAATTTACCTGACAGTCAAAACATATATTCAAACAGATTGGTTAATGAGATGTGTACTAAGACATAGTCTCAACAATGCAGAAATAAACTGAAAAGATATTCTTTTAAAATATTTGCTTTTATATAGAAATAATATATCATGTTTTCATATTTAACCATCATGGTAAATCTTGAATTCAACTCTACTTTATCAGTATTATCTGAACTTTCTTTTTAAGAGATAATATTTTAGAAACAAGTTAATATGTACTGAATGTTTAAATGCCTAAACTACTGGTTTTCATAACATTATGATATATAATTTTCCACACAAAATGTCTCAATTACTTATAATATCAATATGATTCAAAAATGTTTACTACTTATAATTTAGGAGAAATAAAATTTGAACTCAAAGTAGTAGAGTTTGAAAATTTCCATAGTATAACATACTTTTAACCCAAAGGTTTTGGTCAGTCATAGAAATATTTTTAAAACTCAGTCACTTTGTTTAATGTCAATTAATGAACCCAACTGATCACTTGTTTTATCATATATGTAGCAAATTTATAGATTATCATTTGTTCAAAATGTGTTAGGACACAAAAGATAACACATCAATATTGAGAAATAAAGAAACATTAGTTTTAGAAAAATATAAAATGTTAATACTTTTAATGAAGCCATGTTTTTCTTTGCAAAATCACCTTCAGTAGTTATACCTAATTATACTTTTTCATCAAGTGAAATTTTACCAGATAGTGTGTTTAAAGTATATTATCTTCAAAGAGAAAATCGTCAGAAGTAAAATTATTTTATAAGCCTGAAAGTTTAAATGACATAATTTTTTTAAATGCTCTGATTTGAAGAGGTACAATCCTCTGTTTTCATGACTTTGATTCATTGCTCTGTAGACAGAATTAAACTCAAGATAATACTGAGAGGTGTGCTAGCTGTTAACTTCACAGTGATTAATGGCAAGACAAGATATCAGGCATCTAAAAGTTGAAAAAGTATTAACTTGGGAGAAAGCTGAAAAAGTCAGAGGGGAATAAGTCACACCAAGGAAAAGCAATGTAAAAGCTAAACACTGCTCTTGATTATACATTGATACATTCCTGAATTCATGCTAAATTGTCAAAAGACATGTTAAAGCATTGTTCATGGGATTTAAATCTAAACTGGCCTATGAAATAAATAACTAATACATTTTTACAATAAAATTTCAGAAATGACATATAAAATATAGTAAGCAAATTTTCTGTTTTGAAGTACATAACATAGTAAAAATATTATTTTTTAAAAATTTATCAGGAAAGAGAAGGCACAGAGAAAAGCCATTCTAATAATCTATACAGTTTTCATATAACACTAGTTATCAGTTCTTAAAGACTGCTCACATTCCAGATATTGTCTTAGACCATTATACAACCTATCTTAATCCTCATAACATACTTAACAGTATGTGAGAACAAATGTCTCCTTTAAATTTTATATATTTTGTAAGCTAAAACACAGAAAGATTCAGTACTTTTTTAAAGGTTGCAAAGAAGTAAGCATTTAAATGCAATTCAAGTTGGTAATTAAACTTTGTTTCATTCATTTGCTTAATCATCTGTCTTCCCCAATGTTGTAATATTTGTGAGGGTAGGTACCAAGATTGGCCTTTCTACTGCTAATTTTTAGCAATTTTCACAGAACTTGACTGACTCTCTCTCTCTGTGTGTGTGTGTGTGTGTGTGTGTGTGTGTGTATACACACATATATAATTATAAACTTATTGTACTATGTCATAAATTTTTCATAATTTTATGAGTGTATATGTATATTTCTTTCAAAACAGAAGCACTTTCCCAGATCTAACATTGTAATATGTATTTCCATGTGTTTATTTTTTGCATATATGTACTCACTTTTTCATATGCTCTTTATATATATTTTTTTCATTTGGCATTAATTGGGCACGTAATGAACACATAGATTTCAATGCTAGAGTTTCTGTATGCAAAGATGAATAAGAAGTGGTTCATTGTCTGAAGCAGTGGCATGCAAACAACATTAAATCAGACAAACAGGTGCACACATAGTATTAATGGAATGGTTTGTGTTTAGTGGATGCAGAAGGAGAAATAACTAATGAATCATAAGGGAGTTAGAGAATACTTTGCTTAGGAAGCCACCAGTGGGCTGAAACTGGGAAAATGAGTTAGCTGTCTAACTTCATGTTGGCAGGGAGTAGAAAAAAAAGCATTTCAGGAAAAGGAAACAATGCACAAAGACCCAGGTTAAAGAAAATAGGAAGCTCAGTTTGCCTGTGATGTAGAGTATGTAAATTAGAATGAAATGAATCTAAGCTAGCAGAAATACGGTCAAGTCCCATTGTGATGAAGTGTTGTTTAGCAGAATTACCACTGAGGATTGGGATGATTTTTTGTTGTTCAGACAAATTGCTTGAGTGATGTTAAATATCACTTGTCCCATCCACTAAATTCCAAGTACTCCCTAGTCTTTGCAACAAGCTGACATAAACCCAATTCACCTATCCCTCCCATCAGTTTTCTATGCTCCTCCAATAGGAATTACAATCTGACACATACACATTCCATGGCATTAAGGGCCACTGTGGAGTACTAAGGAATTTGGACAATATTCAACTACAAATGAAGATAAAGACTGTGTTAGATGACTAATCTGACTGTACTATGCTTCATAATTTTAAAACTGTAATTCCTTAATGATTAGTCTGAACTGTAAGTGGAAAGTCAAAATTATTCTTAAATCTGTGAAAAGTTTTATTAAAATTCATTGAGGTTGCAGTTATGAAATGTGCTAATTTTCAGGTTATAACAACTTAACACTTGTCCATTACTGCTTCATTGACATGAAACTGCATCAGAATATGCCCTTATTCTATTTACACTTTTTATGGCCTTCAAAGATAAACACAATAGGATAGTTTGTTCATTGACACACACATTCATACACATATACAGTCACATAGATTTGTATGCACTGCTTTATAAAGCTCTTAGGAACATATTTTTGAAGAGTAAGTTTTTGACTTCTTGGAAATAATTTTTTCTATTTTTTTAAACAATAGCAAATGCAATGTTTTTAGTAACTATGCTATGAAAACAAAAAGCAACTTAAGCCCTGATAAAAATAGTGGTCAAAGCAAATAAACACAGTCTATGTTTCAGCCAAATTATTTCATTCAAGAAGGCTGTGTCCATAATGCATAATTCTTTTCAACACGAATAGTCTGGTTCAAAGCTCATTGTGTTTATACACATTCTTCCATATTGTGACAGGAAAATCTGTTCATAGTTTTAAATGGGTGTTATTAGTAATGGAGCTATGACTGTATGATTTGAGGAGGTGAGATGCGTAGTCCTTTTATTCTTCAATACCCTGACATAATTTTTTTTTAATTTATTTTGTTTTCATTTGGTTTGGGTTTTTGTTTGTTTGTTTTAATTTTGTTATCTGGAGAAAAGTAGGTCTGACTCCATGTTTTTCATTCTGCATTTGAATTTTCTTTATTCTGTCCTTTCTATTCATCATTAGCATTTGACTGAAAATCATATGGTATTTTATCTGTAAGCAACACAGAATACCATTCTAGTTAGAAACAGCAGCTCTGATTTAATGTAAGTTTTGTGAATTTGGTTCTCACCTTAAGAAACTAACACCCACATCCATATGTAATGCTTAATTTGTTCCCACTGTATTCACTTTCTTTCATAAGCCATGGCCCAAGCACAAAAATAACTGAGTCCAAAAGATTCTTGGGGCCATCTGCTCTATTTTACCTTCTGAGGCTTCTGTTGTTTTCCTTTACTAAAGAATGGTTTCAGAAGGGTGGGGTGGCTCATGCCTCTAATCCGAGCCCTTTGGGAGACCAAGGGGAGTGGATCACGAAGTCAAGAAATGGAGACCATCCTGGTCAACATGGTGAAACCTTGAGACCATCCTGGCCAACATGGTGAAACCTTGTCTCTACTAAAAATGCAAAACTTAGCTGGCCACAGTGGTGCTTGCCTGTAATCTCAGCTACTCAGGAAGCTGAGGCAGGAGAATCACTTGAACCCCAGAGGCGGAGGTTGCAGTGAGCTGAGATCGCACCACTGCACTCCAGCCTGGTGACAGAACGAGACTCTATCTAAAAAACAAAAAAAAAAATGGTTTTGTTGATGTTCTCAATTACCTATACATTTGCTGCTATTTATCTTGGTTCTCTTCCTGTACAAAAATCAAGAATTGTCCCCCAGCTGTCTATAGCATAGATGCTCAGTCATATGACATTTGCCTTATCAGGATGCATATGGGACACATGAAGCACTTTCTAATTAAAATATTTGAGTTGTCAACTCATAGAAGAAAATAATTTCTTAAAAGATTTTTCTGAAATTTTTATAATCAAAAAAATGCATTGGATTGTTATCTTTCTCAAACCTTATAAATTTGTGTTGAAATGTGTAGAATTTTTAAAAAGAGAACACTGAGAGTAAGATTAGTATACATTGTTGCCTATAATTACTAACTATTGAAAATAGAAAACTACTAGTAGCTGATTGGAATTTCATTTTGGTCAGATTCAATAGTGAGATAAAATAAAACAATATCAAACAATTCAATCAAGTATAAAAAGATGACTTCTAGAATCTTGTTTTAAAGCAAAGGCAAGAAAGAAAAGGCTTGTAAAGAGAGGACCTTGTTCATTTCATTCCTTTACTTTCCTCAGAATATTTTGTTTACTTTTTTTCCTCTCATTTCCCACCTTCTGTTCTTCAATTCTACCCTTCTCTGCTTTAAAGTAATTTCTTCCTTTAGTTGGGCCTCCGAAGATTTTATGTTCTTGGTTTTTATTACAACCTCTCTGGGACCTCTTCCTCATTTTAGATGCTAATTAGCACTTACTAATTGAAATTTTAAAAGCTGAAAGCACTTTAGCACATAACAAAATTCTGCAATCATAGGCAGATTTCAAAATAGTTTAGTGTGTAAAACAAAAGATACTAGAGATTCTCCTGCCTTTTAGAGAAAGTGTGAAAAACAGGACATGTGTCTAAATTTTATGCTTATTTTAACAGTGCATGTCTAATTCTGCCATTCTTACACAGTTTGAAAACAAAGCAAGTTTTTGCTGGGTTCTGGCTTGTGTGATTACTGTTATCAGAATTCTGGCCTATTCATTTCTTCAAACACAACACAGTTGTCACAGATTTTATAGTAATTTTTTCTACATTCTGCCATGTCTATATTCCATGATTTCTTACAGAAAATCAGCTATTAATAAATGTAACTTAATCGTACATATGGGGGAGAAGCCCTCATTCCAATGAAACACAATTTTATATATCATTGTTATTTCAAGTTACAGTGTATGTGTCAGGTGTGACAGATTGGATTCTCTGGAAATCAGATGTTGAGACAGAGTTTAGTGTGAAGAACCAAGGGAGAAAGAAAGTAGCCTGGACAAAGGTAGAACCGGATTTCCACAATGACCAGAAACTTAGCTGACCCAGGAATTTCTGAAGCTAAAAATGGCCAGTCCGAGTTGTTTTGCTTCAAGTGGAAGTGGCTAGGCTTTATATCCCTCCCTCTGTCACCACAGACATGCAGATGCATCCTGCGCTGGAAAAGGGTGTGACCTTGGGCAAGGCACCTCCTAATGGGACTTAGGAGTCAGGCAGTCCCTAATGGGACTGAAGCTTTCCTGCCATCTACACTCCTAAGGCCACTGGCAGTAGGACACTCCCTGAGAAATATGGGTGACCCATCTCCACATCCAACACCCAAGAAATATTTAACATCCCTACACTCCTGCTGAAGAATTTTGCTTTAAAATATAATACCTTCTTAGGTCATCATTAATATGAATATTTCTGACTAATTCAAAACTCACACTTGTTTGAGATTACTCATTTTATTCAAAATATAATTTATCTTACTTTTAACTTTTATTCATAGGTCAAAGATACTGCCATATATACCTGCTTTGTACTGACATATTTCTTTTAATTTTTGCTTTATTTTTCCTTTGAAGAACTTATAAACTATTGGTTTTAGTGTCATTATCATTTATTCTTCACTTGTCTCTGCTATTTTCTAGATTGATAGAAAAAAATGCATGCAGATAAGTAGTGTAGTTAGTTCTAAGTTGGAGGAATAATAGAGCCTTTAATTGTGGCACAAAGTATAGAAGGATAATGAAGACTTGTGTTTGTAGTGTTTATTAGTAGCACAGTTGATAAATGAGAAAACACCATTAATTTATTTACATTACACACACACACACACACACACACACACACACACACACACAATTTGACCATGCTTTCATTTGTTTAATTCAAGGAATTTATGTACTTACTAACTCAATCAAAATGTATTATTTGACACTCTACTAATGACTCAGATGCCTCATCAGCATCTAATAATTCTTCTTCCACTGTAAATGTTCAATAAACCAGTATTTGAATGATATGTAATCACAGATCTTTAGAGTTCTTTAGGGATATACAATATTGCCACATACTTTAAGAATGTGTAGTACTTGAGAGATATATATTGTTGTTACATTTTAAGCACAAATAACTTGGATTCGCCATTAGCTTAAAGAGTTTGCTCAAATACAGTAAAAAATAAAGTTAGCAAACATGTAGTCATTTGAGTATAAAACACATTGTTTTTTCAATTGCTACTTCCACAGTGAAAATTTATCATATTATAATTAGCTCTCCTTCCTAAATTAAAGGCACTGATTTCTACTTTTTCTTTTTATTAAATGCTTATTCTAACATTTTATCTTCATAAACATTGATTCAAAATAAAAGTGTCTAATTAAAAAATGTATTCAATATGTTATCAATGAACAACTGTTATTTCAACAATTCATTTAAAATAAATAATTTTCTATCTTTTGACTTGTTAATTCCTTTAAAGGAAAATTCATTTTTAATTTGAAAATTATTCACAGAAACTTCAAGAAGTTTTACTAATCTTAATTTTTAATATGCTTACATGCAACTATTAGAATTTAATAATAATTTAATTAAATGAGTTAATATATGTCATACACTTACAAAAGTACCTTATCACCTCACACTTAGTATGTGTGAAATGAAGGTTAACTGTTATTAACAGCAAATAAGTAAACAAAATAACTAGAGTATAATAAAACTTTCTAATAATAAGATTATCAGTCTAAACTCTAAGGAATATTTTTATCATTTTTATAGAAAACAACATATTTTGAGTTTAATAAAACATGAAAACATTTAAAAACAAAACATGAAAAGATTTTTTTTACAAAATTATTTTCTAAATTAAGTAAAATGTTCTAATATTAAGCCAGATTTGTCTGCTTAAAATAATTAAGTTTTTAATGTGTATCAGACATACAGAGAGGCCACTAAGGTAGGATTAATTAAATTACAGCTTGCAATGTATTACCTCATTCAAGATGATAATACGTAATTAGTTGACTTCACTGGGAATTTTGAATTTATATTCCTGATAAAAAATATTATGTAATTCAAACCAACATCTGCCTAAAATCAAATGTCATTTAGAAGATTTGCAGATGACTACTAAAGTCAATGGACATTGTCTCTAAGGAAGTTCTCACACAAAGAAATGTTGTAGTGAAGAGCTTTCTGGGCATTATTACAACCTGAGGGAACTATGTGAGCAAGCAGCATACATAGCTGAGATATTGGTCTTCTTATATATGGGCAAGTAATAAACCTTGTACTTGCATACATCATGTACTTGGCCCATTATATAAGAGAAGATGTAAATTTGTTTACTGCCAACATGAACAAACATCCATTGACCAAAAAACTGCAACAGGCAATCAATCTGTTTAAAATCTTTCTTTATAAGACTTTCTTTCAAAGAAAGACCTTAAGGGCTTTAGATCATAGACAAGCTCCATAAGGTCCTCAAAATACACATTTATCTACAAAGCACAGGGAAGTCTTTAGAAGTACACAGCTTGAAGTTGATTACTTGTTTGTTCATATTTTTCAAATTAGATGGTCTAATATATCCTAAAACAACAAATTTTCAAAGACATATGTGTGGTATGGGCAGGTTTATTGTTCAAAATCCATATATACACATAGTGTGTATTTAACTATTTATGTATTTAACTTCTGTACTGTTTTCGAGCAAACTGTACCTTCTTATTGTATCATTTATAGAGGAATAGGCTAGGAAGTTTAAATTGCATTTGGCATTTTATTCCAAGATTAGGAGGAACACCAATGTTCTCAGTTTATGGATTTAAAAATTAGAACTGATCTCAAAACTCAATTTTAAAAAAAAATTTACTTGACAAATTGTAATTGTACATATTTATGAGGTAGAATTTGATGTTTCAATACATATCCATGTTTCATAATGACCCAGTCAGGGTAGTTAGTGTATCTTCCAATCCATGCATTTATTGTTTCTTTGTGATGGGAACATCCAAAAGGCTATCTTCTAGCTATTTGGTAATATATAATATTAAACTGTAAACAGTAGTAACCTACTGTGAAATAGAACACCAACACTTACTCTTTCGATCTAATTGTATCTATTGATCAACCTCTCCCCATCCTTTACTCTCCCCTCCCCTCTACAGTCTCTGGTAACCAGTGTTCTACTCTAAGTTTCTAAAATATCAACCTCTTTTATTTTAGATTCCACGTATGATTGAGATCATGCAGCAGTCTGTGTCTACCTTCTTTCACTTAACATGATGTCCTGCAGATTTATTCATATTGCCACAAGTAACAGCATTTCATTCTTTTTGATGATTAGATAGTATTCCATTGAGTATAAATACCATATTTTCTTTATCCATTCATCCCTTGTTAAACTTTTAGGTTGATTCTATATCTTAGCTATTATACATAGTGCTATAATAAATATGAAAGTGCAGATATTTCTTTGACATAAAAATGTCATTTCATTTGACTATATTACCAGTGGGGGATTGCTGGATCGTATGGTAGCTCTATTTCTCATTTTATGAGAAACTTCTATACTGGTTTCCATAATGTCTCTTCTAAGTTGCAATGTGTGTATGTGTTCCCTTTTCCCTATATTCTTACCAACAATTGTTTTCTTTTCTCTTTTTGATAATAGCCATTCTAACTAGAATAAAGTGGTATCTCATTGTGGTTTGGATCTGCATTAACCCAATGAGTAGTGATGTTGAGTATTTTTTTATATACCTGTTGATTACTTGTTTGTCTTCTTTTGAGAAATGTCTATTAAGTTATTTTGCCCAATGTTAAATCAGATTATTTGTTCTTTTGCTATTAAATTTCTTATATATTCTGAATATTAATCCTTTGTTAGATGTATAGTTTGCAAATATTTTCTCCCATTTGTAGGTTGTTTCTTCAACTTGGCTAATAGTTTCCTTTTCTGTGTAAAAGCTTTTGAGTTTGATGTAATCAAATCAGTCCATTTTTGGTTTTGTTGTCCATGCTTCAGAGGTTTTGTTTTTTTAAAAATCCATGCCCAGGCCAATGTTGTAAAGCATTTCTCCTATGTTTTCTAACAGTTTCATATTTTCAGGTTTTACATATAAATATTTGATTCATACTGAGTTGATTTTGTATATGGTGAGAGATTGGGATCTAATATCATTCTTCTTCATGTAAATATCCAATTTCCCAGCAGCATTTGTTGAAAAGATTGTCTTTTCCTAATTGCGTGTTCTTGATAGCTTTGTTGAAAATCAGTTCACCGTAGTTGCGTGAATTTATTTCTGGGCTCTCTATTGTGTTTCATCTATTTGTCTGTCTGTTTTTATGCCAGTATCATGCTCATTTCATTACTCTACTTTTGCAGTATATGTTGAAGTAAGGTAGTGTGATGCCTCTAGCTTTGTTACATTTGCTTAGGATTGCTTTGGCTATTCAGTGTCTTTTGTAGTTCCATATAAATTTTAGAATAAGTTTCTTTTGTAAAGACTGTCACTGGTATTTTGATAGGGATTGTATTAAATGCATAGATTGCTTTGGGTAGTACAGCCACTTACCAATTACTATTTCTTCCAATCTGTAAACATGGTTCATATTTCCATTTATTTCTGTCCTCTTCAATTTATTCAAAGCTTTAAACTTTTCAGTTGATAGAGCTTTAACCTTCTTGATTAAGTTGATTCTTAAGTGTCTTATTTTTTTTATAGCTATTGTATATGAAGTTGTTTTCTTGAATTCTTTTTCAGATAGTTTACCATTAGTGTATACACATACTACTGATTTTTGCATGTTGATTTTACATCCCGAAATTTTACTGATTTGATTAGTTCCAACAATTTTTCATGATAGAATCTTTAAGGGTTTCTATAAAGAAATTTAAGATAGAAACTAAAAACAATTTAAAATGTCTAGAAACTAAAAACAATTTAAAATGTCAACAATATAAAGGGTTGGATTCTTGAATAGCTAGAATTCACTAATCTAACTAAACTAAGAAAAAGGGAGAAAAGACTGAAATAAAATCTGATGAAAAATACACCATTACAATGGACACCACAGAAATACAAAAAAAAAGATGAAAGACAATTAAGAACAACTATATGCCAACAAATTAGATAACATAGGAGAAATGGATATATTTTAGGACACATACAATCTGCTAAGATCAAATTTTGTAGAAATACAAAATCTGAACAGACCAAAAATTACTAAGAAAAATGAATCAGTAACAGAAAGTCTTCCATTAAAGAGAATTGCAAGGTCAGAAGGGTTCACTGCTGAATTCTACCAAAAAATTTAAAGAAGAACTAATAGCAGTTTTCCTCAAAGTATTTCAGAAAATTGAACAGAATGAAATACTTCTGAATTTATTTTACAAGGCTACCATTACCTTCATTTCAAAATCACACAAGGATGCTGGCAGGCAGGCAAGGAGGGAAGGAGCAAGGGAGGGAGGAAAGAAAAAAGGAAGGAGGGAGGGAGGGAGGGAGGGAGGGAGGGATGGAGCGAGGGAGGGAGGGAAGGAGGAGGGAGGAAAGGACGGAAGGCAGGCAGAAAAGAAGGCTAGCTATAGGCCAATTTCCCTGAAGAATACAGACGCAAAAATTTTCAGCAAGATACTAGGAAATTCAATCCAACAGCACACTGAAAAGATCATTCACTATGATCAAGTGGAAATCATCCCAGGCATGCAATGATGATTTAACATATACAGACAAATACATGGATGATACATACCACATTAACAGAAAGACAAAAGCATATGATCATTTCAATAAATGCAGAAAAAGCATTTTTGACAAAATTCAACATCCCTTCATCATAAAAACTCACAAAAATATGTATAGAAAGCATGTACCTCAACACAATAAAGGACCTATATGACAAATCCACAGCTAACATCATACTGAAGAGTTCTATGATCTTACAGCTTTCCCTGTAAGATCTAGAATAAGCCATGGATGCCTGATTTCACCATTTCTATTCAGCATACTACTGAAGTTTCTAGCCAGTTATTAGGCATGAGAAAGTAATAAAGCACATCCACATTAGAAAGGAGTAAGTCAAACTGTTTTCTTTCACAGACGACATATGTAGAGAAATTCAAGTGTTTCTGACTTCAAAACTGTTGAAGATGTTAGTGCTGCTTACATTATCTACTGAGCACATGGTGGTCAGTACTGAACTTCCTTACTGCCTTGAGTTTAAGCATAGCTTTATAATTGGTTTTAGTTTAATAAATTTATGCAGATGGAACATATGTCACTTAAAGATGGAAACGATTAATTGCTGATAGAAGCCCCTCCAAGGCTCTTCTCTTCTTTTTTTTTTTTTTTTTTTTTTGATGAGGTATCCTTCTGTCACCGGGGATGCAGTTCATTGGCCAAAAAATGGCTCACTAAAGTCTGGACCTTTTGGGTTCAGATGATTCTCCTATCTCAGACACCTATGTTTCTGGAACCACAGGCATATACCACCATACTCAGCTATTTTTTTTTTTCTGTAGAGATGGGGTCTCATTTTGTTGCCCAAACTGGCCTCAAATTTCTGGCCTCAAGTGATTCTCCCACCTCAGCCTTCCTAAGTGCTGGAATTACAGGTGTGAGGCACTGTGTCTGGCCTAAGGTTCTATTCAATGCAGCAGCAATCCTTGATTGTTGGAATTGCAAAACGGAAATATCCTTTGCTTAATGGTTGCCTTGGAATGTCGTCTGAAACTGCAGTTTCCTGGTATGAGTAAGAAATAAATCCTAACATAATCTACCATACTCTGATGAATAAAATACAAATTCAAGCTTACCCCAAGAGGCTACATTGTTAGAGGATCAAGATGAAAGCTACCAAGCTGAAGATAATTAATATTTTCACCTACAATGCAAACTTAAACATTCTTATGTATGTTCCCAGACCTAATTAGATATGTGCAAGTTTGGTAAAATTTCTCAAATATGAGTCACCTCATCTTTTTGGATGGCCCACAGTAGTAGCTGAAGCTCAGCAAATACAAAATTAGACCATCATTTCTGTCTGCCCTTAAACCTATATTATCTTCTTAACCATATTAGTGGGGAACCGGGGAGCAATGCTGCTTCTTACCTCTTCATCTCTCACCATCCTTAAAAATCTATAACGAAAATCATGTGAATTTTGAACATGAATCTATCATTGTCTGTTTCCTTATGGCACTGCTAAGTTTGGACATGCATCTCTGGAATATAACTAGGTTAGTTGTAAACTCCCGAACTCTGAATTAGCCCCTACTCTTGTCATTCAAGATAGCACTCTAAAATTCAAATCCAATCATGCATAAGGTACTTTAATGAATGCTTGTTATAACACCCATATACTTCTCTACCATGGCACTTCACATCTTCCAGTGTAATTATGTAATTTCTTTGTATACATTTCTGTCTTCTTTCTCCACTAAGCTGTGATTTGCTGGAGGACAGAAACTATGGATTCATCTAGTGTCAGATCTCAATCCTCCCCTACCTATCTTACGCTTGTTCCCAGCCGGACCTCAGGGAATATCCCATGAGACTCCTAGTTGTCAAATGGAGGCAAAACGTTAATACCTAAAAACACCAAAATTTATGCTGACTCAAATCAGGTGCTCTCAGAAATGTTTCTAGAACTTTGTGACTAGTTTTCCAATTCCTATTTATCACTTCAAAACTAAAATATTGTCACATTTTTAGTAGAATTACTCAGAAATAAAGTTTCTGTTAAGTTCAGAATTTATATAATTTAATCAGGTACATGTAATGTATTAAAAATCTGGAATATATGGTATACCCAGTCTAAGCAACCTGTTTGTATTTGTCTACAAAGCACACACACATTTATTTTATATAATTTTGAAAACAGTTTGGGCACACAAAGAATTTTGTATTTTTTTTACTACTAAGAATACTGAACTTTGCCAAGCACCAAGGAGAAATTTCAATGTTTCAAATTAAACACCATTGCTAGTACTATTGTAAGCCAAATAGCATAGATAGATAGATAGATAGATAGATAGATAGATAGATAGATAGATAGATATAGATATAGATATATATTCAGAGAGAGAGAGGTAATAGAGAGACTTATTGTCACAACTTTGTGATGGACTTGCAAAATGATCTTACTAAAAAGAATTTTAATAAAAAAGTATAGAATTTAAAAATTATTGATGTTTAACAGGATTTGTTCTAAAAAGTTAGTTTTATATTTTCTTTATGAAAATCACAGAGAAACACTTTTGCTATGATAGAATTTTACACACAGTCATTAAAATCTGATAAGATGGCTCCTGTTAAGTGAACTTTGCCAAAATTAATTGAGCAAAATGTACCTGCTAGTTTGAAAGGCCAGCTGTAATAATATGTGAAAAAATGAGAGAGAGGATGTCCTGAGTGTGTATGTCACAGAGACTGGGGATACTCAATTAAGATTTTTACTTATTAGAAAAGATGAAGCAATTGAAGTTCCTAGTGATATTTTAAATGCCAATGATATTAATTTTGAATAATTGCTGTCATTATATGTACATTATTTTACACAGGTAAGCAAAGTAATTTTAGAGACCATCATAGTTGAAGTGTGAAACAAAATGACTAAAGAACCTACCATAGTAGTTTCCAAATCAGTATTCGGAATATGCAAATAATTCAGATAATGAGAATGTACATACAATGAAGAGCATATGATATTTTAAATCTGACAATTTAATAAATAAACAAGATAAAATAAAATATTATTGTACAATTTTATACCAAAGATGATAAGGCAAGAAGTGTCTGACACCTGGTAGATATTTAATAAATATTTGTTAAGGACCAGGTGAGGTGACTCACTCCTGTAAATTCAGCACTTTGGGAGGCTAAGACTGGCAGATCACCTGAGGTAGGGAATTCAAGACCAGCCTGACCAACACAAAGAAACCTTGTCTCTACTAAAAATACAAAATTAGCCAGGCATGGTGGGACATATCTGTAGTCCCAGCTGCTCAGGAGACTGAGGCAGGAGAAACTTGAACCCAGGAGGTGAGGCTGCAGTGATCATGCCATTGCACTCCAGCCTGCGTATCAGAGTGAGATTCCATCTCTAAAAATAAAATAAACTTAAATAAAAAATAAATGAATATTTGTTAAATGAATGAATGGATATAAAGGACTTTCATAAAGAGTCTTGAACAGAAGAATGTTCAAGAGATCTCAAACATCTGTATACATGGAAAGGTAAATTTTTTAAACCCATAAATCTTAAAAAAAAAAAAAAAACCTAAAATTTTGCATCTACCCATCTGACAAAGGGCTAATAGCCAGAATCTACAAAATACTTAGACAAATTTACAAGAAAAACACAACCCCATCAAAAAGTGGGTAAAGGATATAAACAGACACTTCTCAAAAGGAGACATTTATGCAGCCAACAAACATATGAAAAAAAGCTCATCATTAAAGAAATGCAAATCAAAACCACACTGAGATGCCATCTCACACCAGTTAGAATGGTGATCATTAAAAAATCAGGAGACAACAGATGCTGGAGAGAATGTGGTGAGAAAGGAACACTTCTACACTGTTAGTGGGAGTGTAAATTAATTCAACAACTGTGGAAGACAGTGTGGTGATTCCTCAAGGATTTAGAACTAGAAATAACATTTGATCCAGCAATCCCATTACTACATATATACCCAAAGGACTGTAAAGCATTCTGTTATAAAGATACATGCACATGTATGTTTATTTTGGCACTGTTCACAATACCAAAGACTTAGAACCAACCCACTGATGATAGACTGGATAAAGAAAATGTGGGACATATACACCATGGAATACCAGGCAGCCATAGAAAAGGATGAGTTCATGTCCTTTGCAGGGACATGGATGAAGCTGAAAACCATCATTCTCAGCAAACTGACATGAGAACAGAAAACCAAACACCGCATGTTCTCACTCATAAGTAAGAGTAGAACAATGAGAATATATGGACACAGGGAGGAGAATATCACACACCAGGGCCTGTTAGAGGCTGGGGGACTAGGGGAGGGATAGCATTAGGAGAAATACATAATATAGATGACAGAGTGATGGATGTAGCAAACCACCATGGCATGTGTATAACCATGTAACAAACATGCACAGTCTGCCACATGTACCCCAGGATTTAAAGTATAATAAAAAACCTAAAATATTGAAAAATATATTTACACTCATTATGTGAAAATTATTTATTTCCACAAAGTAGTCACTATATTTTGGTTGTCTCCATAAATAAAATTATCTAAACTAAAAGGTTTACTAGTATATCTCCTTTTCTTCTTTTTCCATGCTTTTATTGGTGATTATGTGTAATATGTTTGTGTACTATATATGTTTAATTTTATTGTATATATTAATATATATATATATCACTAATATATAGGGGTGTATATACACATATGTTGTATATATATTTACACATACATATATACACATATATACAAACATATATACAGAGGTATGTGTATATACGTTCGTATATATGTGCATATATGTGTTTGTATATATACACACACATATATACAAACGTATATACACATGCATGTGTATATGTGTTTGTATATATGTGTGTGTATATATACATACAGCATAAGAGTGTGTGTATGTGTGTGTATATATATATATATATATATATATATATATATATATACACACACACATACATACACATAAAATCTCCTCTAAGAGAACAACAGAATGGAGAAAGAAAAAAAACAAAAGCAAAGAAGAAATTATCCAGATAGACACCACAGATTATGGTATCTACTGTTTTCTCCCTAGGGATAATCAGTTCTTTCTAAACTTACATACAAATCAATAAATCTATAATATAGATAATATAGAAATACATAATATAGATGACAGAGTGATGGATGCAGCAAACCACCATGGCATGTGTATAATTATGTAACAAACATGTATGGTCTGAACATGTACCCCAGAATTTAAAGTATAATAAAAAAACTAAAATATATTTACAGTCACAGTACAATAAATTATTCATTTCCACAAAATAGTCACTATATTTTGGTTTTCTCCATAAATAAAATCATATAAACTAAAAGGTTTACTACTATATCTTCTTTTCTTCTTTTTCTATACTATTTTTGGTGTGTGTAATATGTTTGTGTGTTTGTGTACTATATATATTTAATTTTATTGTATATATTAATAGAATATATATCACTGATATATATGGGTGTATGTATATACATATATACACATATGTAGTATATATATACATGTATATATATACTACATATGTGTATGTATGTGTGTGTGTTCTCATAGTAATCATTGATATGTTCAGGCCAAAACACTACTAGATGTTACCAGAATAACAATAATATATGTTATTGTATATGTATATATATGTGTATATATATAAAATATACACACATATACACATATATGTGTATATATACTATATATACGTGTGTGTGTATATATATAATATATACATATATATATATTTCTACATAAGAAAGTTTACTAAATGATCTATATTTTTTATACATGAAGGTCAAATATTGTTTCTGTATCAAACATTAAAATAGAAGTTACCAAAGATGTATTTTTCAAGTTTTTTTGTTTGTTTGTTTTGTTTTTTTTCTTTTGAGACAGAGTCTAGCCCTGTTGCCAGGTACCAGGCTGGAGTGCAGTGGTGTGATCTCGGCTCACTGCAATCTCCACCTCCCGGGTTCAAGCAATTCTCCTGCCTCAGCCTCCGGAGTAGCTGGGACTACAAGCATGCACCACCACGCCCAGCTGATTTTTATATTTTTAGTAGAGTCGGGGTTTCACCATGTTGGCTATGATGGTCTTGATCTCTTGACCTTTTGATCCACCTGCCTTGGCCTCCCAAAGTGCTAGGATTACAGGCTTAAGCCACCACACCTAGCCTTCAAGTTAGGTTTATCCAGATACTGATAAAATATGATTCTCTATTGATAAGTGTATTACTTAACTGATATGATTGATTGGATCAAATTCCCTTTATAGTTGTACTTCCTTCTGTCATATGAATGAGACAACAATGGCCTTGGTAAATTAACCCCACCATTGTTTACTTCTTCACAGAAGGCGATGACCATTAGATCAAAAGACCAGTGGTACCAAACACAACTTTTTACACATGCTATTGTTTTAAACATAGTCTTGATAAGCATTGTTTTTAGGAATTTAGAGCCTAGCTGGATTACATATCTAGTGAAACTGCACTGAACATTTGTTGGTCATAGGTAAGTCACATTCAGGGGCTATGGATCACATCAAGCCACTATTGCTCTTTGGAGTTCTCTAACCCCTCGATTTCCAGTTATACTGCTGACTACATCACCCAGACTTACAAGCTCACTCTTATATTCCCTTTTTCCTTGCAGCTCCCTTACTCCCTTTGCTATTTGGGTTCTGGCCTTCTGCCTGTCTCAGAAACATCTTCTGCTGTGTATGCCCCTACCACATAATCCTAATTCTAACCAATTAAGTGCTATTCCCACTTAATGATCCTGTCTTTTTCTTTGATCAGCCCTTAAATCCTCAAAAATCCTTAAGGGTATTGACCAAATTGTTAACATATTTGTTAAAATAATTTTACATTATAAGCTGCTGCTACACAATTATTACATTGATTAAAATAATAAAACAGTAAATAAAACTATTATTAATGAAAATGTCAAGTAACAGGAACTTGCATACATTACTGATAGGAAGTAGTAGTATAATATAGCCACTCTGAAAAACCATTTATCAGTCTCTTATAAAAGTAAACATATACTATCATATGATTTAGCAATGCCACTCTTGAGTATTTACCATAGAAAATGAAAAGCCTATTACTCTAGGGAATGAAACATTAATCCTATTCATGAATGCTTATAGTAGTTGTACTTATAATCATTAAAAATAAAAATAACTCAAATATCTTTAAATGAGTGAACATCTTATATTGACCATTGCATAACAAGTTTTGGAACATTCATATAATAGGATACTACTGAAAAATAAAAATAAGTGGACTATAAATACAAACAACACTTGGATGAATCTCAGACATGTTGAATGAAAGAAGTCAACCTAAATAACTCATATAATGTATGACATTATACTATACTATAATGAAAAAGAACAGATCAGTTATTGCTGGGGTTTGGAGTGAGGGAGGATGTAACTGCACAGGGGTAGTGTGAAGGAAGTTTTAGTGTGATAGAAAAGTTTTATATCCTAATTATAACAGTAACTACACAAATCTATATATGTAAAGATTCGCAGGACTCTGCACACACACAAAATCAATTTTGAGTCTGCTCCTTAAAAGAAGTTAAAATTTAACTCTTTTCATTGAACAATAACTGGAAGTAGAAAATTAGAATTGTATTTACAGTATATTTTCTCTTGGAATTGTGTATGTCTTTACTACAACATACAAGCAACTGTTCAAATATTCATTATTGTCACTGTATTTTGATATCACACCATTACTCCTAAATTCTGCAGAAACTTTAATGAGTCTCTCATTAAATTTAAAACTATTCATTATCTCACAATAGATATTTAAAATTGTGAGTTATATGGCTTACATTTTAAATATGTATATTTTTTGTGATTCTTCACAAGTGTTGTCAATGTGTCAAATTTTTAATATATACACATTTCAATCTCATTATATTTATAGTTCATTTGGCTAAATTTTTCCCATACATCAATAATCAAACTCATTTGCTTAATTTCCAAAATATTTAAAATTATATTATTTTATGGAAAATTTTTCTCACATGGATGCCTGGAGAAAACATTTAACTGGGTGGTCTGCTTCTATTCCTGCCCTCATCTCTGCTGTATTTCCCTCTCACCACAGCAGTTAGAGTGACCATGTCCAAACGTGTAAGGCCATGCTACTCCTCTGCTCAAAACCCTACAATAGCTCCCAATTTCAGGATCAAAATTAAAGTCTTTCAGATGGTCTCTTTCTGAGGTTCTGACTCCCACTTGCTTATCTGACATAATTCTCTGTTATTATTACTATTTTAATTGCACCCCAGACACACTCCTGATTGTGCCTAGCTATTTCTTTTGTCTAGAACTTTCTTCCCCAAACAATTGTCACTGCTAATTGCCTTACACCCTCAAATCATTGGTTAAATATCACTTTCTGTGAGTTCTCTTCTGACCAACTTGCAAACAACTGGTATAAAAGTGGCAAACTCTGTGGATTTGGCATGGACAGTTCTGTAAATGTCTATTAGGTTTGCTAGGTCCAGATCTGAGTTCAAGTCTTGAATAACCTTGTTGATTTTCTGTCTTGTTGATTTGTCTAATATTGACAGTGGAGTGTTAAAGTCTCCCACTATCATTGTGAGGGAGTCTAAGTCTCTTTGTAAGTCACTAAGAAATTGCCTTATATATCTGGGTGCTCCTGTATTGGGTCCATATACATTTAGGATCGTTAGCTCTTCTTGTTGTATCAATCCTTTTTCCATTGTGTAATGTCCTTCTTTGTCTCCTTTGATCTTTGTTGCTTTAAAGTCTATTTTATCGGAGACGCGAATTGCAACTCCTGCTTTTTCCTTGCTCTCCATTTGCTTGGTAAATCTTCCTCCATCCCTTTATTTTGAGCCTTTGTGTATCCTTGCATGTGAGATGGGTTTCCTGGATACAGCACACCGATGGGTTTTGGTTTTTTATCCAATTTGCCAGTCTGTGTCTTTTGATTGGT
>CAUYOR010073458.1:0-14317 GCA_963573925.1 Callimico goeldii | reverse complement strand
AAGCCTACTTCTTTTAATGGAACACTGTCCTTTTCCATCAGGGCTTGTTCTGTTGCTGATGAGGAACTGCAATCCCCTGTAGAGGAAGAGAGGCTCTGATTTTGGGTAATCTCTGCCTTTTTAGGCTGGTTTCTTCCCTTTATTATAAATTTATCCATCCGTCATCTTTACAATTACCACCTTTCTAATTAGGTTTCTGAGTGGACATCCAATTTATTGATTCCCAGTGCTGGGATCTGAGCAACCCACTGCGCTGGCCAAAATAGCAGCGATAAGACTGATGGTCCTCTTCTGCCCGGGAATCTCTGGTCTGGCTTCCTTCTTGAGTCTGTAACAAGCAGCTCTGCCTTCCCAGAGCTCCAAACACCAGTCAGTAGAGGAACCAGTCCAGTTTACTCTGCATGAAGAGCTGCCGTGCTGAGGCGCCAGCAAAACTGCTGCACCGGCCACAAGAGTCGTGCTGGTGACCCGTGGGGCTCCTCCACTGGAAATCTTCTGGTCCATGAGTGACAAAAGTTCGTCTGAAAGTGTGGCGACCTCTCCTTCTCTGCGCTTTCACTGGGAGCTACAATCCTGAGCTGTTAGCGATCAGCCATCCTGGATCTCTTTCTGGACTTCAAAATTTTAAAGTTCTGTGCTTTGAAGAACATCAAAAAAATATATAGATACAAACCACTGAACAGATAAAGTGTTTGTCAATCATTTATCTGATAAAGGAGTTCTATCAAGATTATGTAAAGAACATTTACAACTCAATAATAAAACACTGATCACTGATCATATTTAAGTGATAGAAAGATCTTAAAAGACATACAAATGGCTAATAGGCACATAAAATTGCTCAAAATATCTGGTCATCAGAAAAACGCAAATCAAATCCACAATGAGATATTGCGTCCCACACCCTAGCATGACTGTAATAAAGACAGGTAATAACAGGCGTTGCCATAAATGTAGAAATTAGAAAACTCATACAACTGCTGGTGGGAACATGTGATAGTGCAGCCATACTGGGAAACATTTTGGCAGATCCTCAGAGTTAAACCTTGTGTTACCAGTTCACCTAGAAAATCTGCTCTTAGGTATAGACTCAAGAAAAATGAGAACATATGCTCATGCATAAGCTTGTGCACAAATGTTCATAGTAACATTATTCATACTAGACAAGAACTGTAAAGAATCCAAACGTTAGGGTTAAAAAAAAATACTCTCCCCCAGTTGACTCTGTTGTGCAGCAAAGGCTAAGAACTGCTTATGAGAGCACCACTGGTTCTTAAAGTATGGGTCCCCAGACCTGCAGCATCAGCGTTAGCTGGGAACTTGCTAGAAGTACAGATTCTGAGTCTTCCCCTCCAGCCCAAGTGAACCAGAAATTCTGGGGCTGGGGTCCAGCAATCTGTTTTACTAAGCCCTCCAGGTGATTAAAACTAGGTATAATTGAAATAGGTATAATTGAATAAAACTAGGTATAATCACTTTATTAGAGAAATCAAGAAGGCTTTCTTGAAGATGTTTTATCTATTCTGATGCCAAAAATTTAAATAGGTATAGAAAGGAAAGGAGGTGTGGGCCTGTTTGCCTAAGTCAATAACCTGGGCATCATCTCTGTCTTCTCCACCTTCAAAATGAGTTGTTCATTCTGAGCTGAGATTCTGCATCTCTAACAAGCTGACAGCTCATGTCCACGGTGCTGACCATGAGAACAGTCTACTGGTAGAGAGGAGGCAGAGCAGGGAGGTGAGCACTGAAGATGAAAAAGCTTGGTGAAATACATTAAGTGTCAGAAAGGTATGGAATAAGGCTTTAAAAAGAAGAAAAAAGCAAAATCATGCAAAGCCTTACAAGGCCTCTAATTTTATCCTAAGTCAATAATTAATTTAAACAGTACAGTGATATGACTTGATTTGCATTTTAAAAAAATTACTCCAGCCACTGAATTGAGAAACTCAAAAGAAACCAAACTTGAAGGCTGGAAGATTAGAAAGCTATTCTATACATCCAGGCAAGTGTGTTTTTTTGGGGGGTTACTAATATGGCAGAAAGATATACAAATGTGGACATATTTAAGATGCATTCTTCAGGAAGAAAAAATTATTTATGTGTTGAATATGAGGTGAAAGAAAAGGAGATATGAACAGTAAGATATATGTGTAATAAAATATATAAAATTGTAGATGCCTACTATACAGCCAAGTGGAGAAGAGGACTAAACAGTTGGTTACATAGGCCTGAAACGCTCAAGAGAAATTTAGGTTCAAGTTCAAATTTGATAGTCTACATATCATATTGTTTGTATGTATTTATATTTCCAAATCCATGAGAAACTATAGATAGAGCATACAAAGATACAGTAATCCACAACTGAGGCTGAACAGACTTCAACATTAAGAGATCTGGAAGAGGAAAAGTACAGCAGAGTCAAAAGAAGCAGCTAAAGGCTCTGCAAGAGCTCCCGGCTGACTGTGGGGTTGTGGAAGGCAAGCAAATAAAGTTTCTGGAATAACAGTGAGACCAGCACTATAAAAAAAATTGCTGAGAAATGGAATAAAACTAGGACATAAACGTGGACATTTAATTTAACAACAAAAATCATTTGCAAGAACAAATCTAATGAAAAATTTAGGGCAGATCCAAGATTTTTTGTTACTATTGTTCAAGATTCAGAGTGAATAAGAGGAGAAGAAATAAAATGTATGTGAACACTTCTTGCTAAAATTAGTGCTCTGAATCTCCTTCATAAACATCTCATTCTCTTTCAATTTTCAGAATGTTAGAATTCCTTTTCTCTCGTTCTATATACTTTTCCTAAGCTATCTGAACTATATGCTTTTCTTTAAGCAAAACTTTGTCCTCAGAGCTATTTATATTCAACAAACTTCCTTCAGGAAGCCTCAAATGACTGAGGATAAACATATCTCAGAGGCATCTCAGAAGAATGTAGGCATCTCAGAGAGAAATAGCTAATAGTATTGATGTAAAGGTTCAGTTCCAGTAAAGCCTAAAGCTGCCTGCACTACAAGATGCTAGAAGGAAAGAATGAAGGAGCTAAAAGAACAGAAAGAAATGCTTGAAAACTTCAACACGCAAAAGAAACAGCAAGGCAATGATAAGTCTGGTTAAAATGTCTGGCTAAAACAATGGTGCTGCTGATAAACTTAGCTGCTCTCTTTAGAGAAAACATCACAGATAATATGTATAACCATAAGCATATAGGTAATCACCATGTAAGTAATTCTTGTTACAAATATTATAAACAGAGGAATATTTGAAGGATCAGCATAAACTAATTTGATTTTTGCCCACTAGAGATTAACTAATTTGTAAGAACTACCAGAATGATATTGAGGAGTTAGGCATGAGGTGTGTGTAGCTTGAATGGGAGTAGCACCTGTCAGGGAGTAAACATTCTAAGACAGATCATAAAGTATCATTGGCAAAACTCGAGATAACATGGTGTATCAAAATATAAAAAGAGCAAACAGCAATTCAAAATATGCTGACCCATCTCAGGGTAATCTTAAGAAAAATAATAACTTTGACAGAAGTAAAACAAGAGCAAAACTCTGTCTCAAAAAAAAAAAATTTCAAATGCACTGCATTTGAATGGTAGAATCCTCCCAAAACCCAAATGAATCTTGCCCCCTACAATGACTCTTACATCTCCATGGTAAATGACTCAATAAATTTGTTAGAAGTTTGAGTACTATTACTCAGCAAAGTTCACTACCAGTACACACCTATGTGCTGCAATTAAAGTTTTTATCAATATTTGGTAAGGATTTTAGGAAGCTTATGCTAAAAATCAAAAGATCTTGCAAAGTAGTAAGTAACTTACTAATGGGCTCATATCTTTAGGGGATGTAAAAATAACTGCTAATGAATTCCTTTTAACCAATCGTTAATACACATTCTATCAGTATCAAAGAGGCTACAAGAGTAAGACAGCTTCTAGAAGCCCTTAGCTTTCAGCAAAATTTCACTGTCTGTACAAGAAATATTACTGTAACATCAGTGACCAATGTAGTTGCATAGAGAGATACAGGCACTTGAGAAGATAAATATACCCATGAGTGCAATGGAGCAGATGTAAAGGTCCCTAAGTGTCAGCATTAAAGTAATTTTTTGTTTGTTTCTTAAGTGTGATATTTCTACTAAAGGCCAAAGTCATTTCAGGTTTTTTTTTTTTTAAGGCAAATGAGCAGTTAACACAAAGTTAAACATTTCTGTCGCCTTTTTTCCTGTCTCCTACCTCCTGGTTTCCTCCCTGCAAACCAACCTTCTGATATCCATTGCAAAAGAATTAAAATTTTAACCTAAAGCCCGTCAATCATACACCAACATTTTTCAGAGGCTAGAATTTGTGAACCTTGTGAGCTTTCAAATTTCACAGTTGAAAATTTCTGTTTCAAAGTTTAGTGTCTAACTAAATATAATATTCCAGTTTTTAAGAAACAAAGGGCATAAAAAACATTTTAAAAATGCTTAGCCTGATTCAATGCCTAAAAAGATGTTTCCCCAGACAGAATTTGAACATCCCTGACAATCCATCGTTTAAAAAGACTCTATTACTGATGGAGTTTTCTAGTGACATTCCAAAAAGAAATATTTAAAATGCTATTTTGGTCTATTTGAAGAATTATTTATTGTGTGCTACCAATGGGAGGAATACAATACGTAATGTGATCCAGCATTGCAGACAACTTCTTACATAGCTAAATATAATACAAAGTAGAATGTGATAACTGAGGTACGAAACTGCATGAGAATGTAAGAAAGTGAGATAATAATTTCAGCTAAGAAGTTGAAGAAAGACTACAGAAATGTGCCTCAAGCAATCAGGAGAAATATATGAACATATTTCATGAGGCTAGCTTTTGTGTACCTAATAATCATCTTGAAACTCCTTCTTTATAAGTTACATATTGCCATTCACATAGTGTATCTTGCTTTGTTAACTATTTCTATCACATGAGACTGCCACAAGGTATAATCATGCCTGTTTCTATTTATTACTTTTTATGTATTACCATTTGTATTTATTACTTTTTTCAAGGATTTTTCTTACTTGCCCCAGAATATTACATATAATGTACCTGAAATTATTTGACAACAAAGTAAATGGATTCATTTTTAGAGATTTAAGTCAATGATATAAATAAAAAGATAGTGAAAGTTCAAAATTTAGTTGACACTCAGAGCCCTATAAAAGTACAAATGTTTGTATTTTCTTAAGATGTTTTTAATAGAAATATACCCTTGTTAACATATAACTACTTGATAAATATTATGTTTATGTAGAATTCATTAAGGGTAGAATATACTATACGCACAATTTAAATCCATTAATTTATAACTCATACGAATTCCAGATTGTTCTTATATTATTTAAACAATTTTGGCAGCATCAGTTTATAAAAATTAAGTCAACATCCAGTCAATTCTAGTGTCCATATTACTGTGTAGAGGAGACTCACACATCTAACAGGTTAGTTTTCCTTAGAGCTGCAAAGTTTCCCAGGATATAATGAAGAAAGCTTCTGAGAGGCCCTAATGGTCTCATGAGGAAGGTCTCGTCCCTTCAGGGAAAACTACATACAGCATAACGGTTTCATTTTAGACAAATAAAGGGAGTAGATGTGACATAGTGAATGTGTTAGACAATTACGAGTTTTCCAAATTGTTAAGCCCAAACCCCCCACATCAATACATCTTCCAACACACACACACACACACACACCCTCCTCCAGGAGACGTTAATAAAAAGAAAAAGAAGTCTAAGCTTCAGGAAATTTCTCTTTCAGTATTTTAAATCAAAAAGGACTGAATTTCTTCCTTTAATTATTGGCTTTATGAACAAATGTCCCAAAAATGTCATTTCCTTTTCTTAAAGTAACCAGTATTTTCATTGCTTCAAGCCTTTTCAACTCTAGCCTGTGTAATATGACTGCAGGAGTACATGCACTTCCTGGTCCATATTTTTATCACCTCCTCAGATCTAACTGTAACTGTTTTCATAAAGTAAGTTTCCTTACACCTGTGGGCACAGAGCTGGATGTTGTCAGGATATTGCCCCCACATAGCGTGCTGGAACCTCTTCTTCCTCCATGGCACAATTCCTTAGGAAGAAACCTTTAGGTGAATTAAAATCCTATGTATAAGAAAATGACTGTGTTTATTTCTAAATAAATAATCCAGATTCAGAATACTAGAATCCAAATAAAAACCTAACTATGATTCCAAAGTTTTATTCTGGAATTCATCTCTGTCATTTGGTTGAAGAATTACTGATATTGATGTGGTGTCCTGATTTGATGTGGTGTTTTATACAATATTTTGCTTTATACAATATTGTGTTTTATAAAATATTTTATACAATATTTTGTATTATATAGATCAGTGGGAGGACAGCTGGATGAAACATGACATCTTTAAAAATGTGTCTTCTCATTTAGGAATATTGACTATTTTATTATTTGTTCAGTTATTTTATAGTCTTCAGAAAAATATTATGCATTTCTTCATAGAATTAGCACATTTATTGATAAGTTTATTTCTAGGTACTTTGTAGTTTTTTCCAGTTACATTTGCTAATTGGTCACAGCTGGTTTAAGTGAAAGCTGTTGATTTTCACAGACTGATTTTCTACCTAGCTGACTAATTTTATACCTGCATTTTCGAGTAAAACAGAGAAATTAAAAAAAAAAACACGTGTTTTGTCCTTAGGGCATTTTAGATGGGAGGGAAGTTAGATGCCTTTGTTCCTTCAGTCTGCCATGATAATCCAGTTTCTTGAATTTAATATTTTTAAATTTGGGGGAGGAAACTAATTTAGGTATTTATAGCCCTAGGATTCACTAAGGACAACATAAGTCATTTGTAACCTAGTAACCATGTTTGTCACCAAATTGCACATTGCCATGCTTACTAAGTAACTGTTCCAGTGTGCTCTTTTAGCGGGCCTGAAAGAAGTAACTGCAAAGCTGAGTTAATTTAAGAATTTCATTTCTGGAGAGGTGATTGTATTTATTCTACAATCATGGCTGTAGGGAGAAATGAAAAGCTCCATAACATTAGTTTTTTTATCACTGAGATTAAAAAAAACAGCAATTTTCTATAGTATTTATCCTTCACTTTAAATCCATTTACCTAAAATATTCTATCCCACTTCATATGAAAATGTATATATATATATATATATAAATATCTAAATATATACACATATTATAAGCCTAAGAATTATTTTGCTTAAGGAAAAACATGGATGATTATAATATTCAATCATGAGGGAAAATATAACGTTTTCTTTCATGACTTTTCCACAAAGCAGTCACATGCATATTATTATAGGGAAGACAACTTCATCATCAGTCATTTATGACCACAGGCATGAGTTACAAGTTAGAAATTTACCTCAGTGTGGCTTTTGGAGGGCTAACTTACCTTCAAAGTTACAGATATATAACTAAAATCAGCTTGCAACTTTGATGTGTTTATATATATTGAAGATCAGTTTGTGAAATATAAGATTGAAGTATGAAGTGTGAGGAATGCATTTAGTTCACTTAGAATATTTTGCTGCCATTCCAAACAACAGCTTGGAACATGGTGATCAATTTAAAAAAGCAAAATCTGAGTTTTTTATATATACTACTTGATTACAGAAAAGAAGTTTTCACCTAAACAGTTTTTTTAACTTTCATTTATATGCTAAAACTACAGGCATTCCTTAGATGTCATCTTCTATTGTGTTTTACAAGATGGACCTACAAACTGTTTTATTTTCAAATAAAATATATTTTGAGAGTATCATTAATAAAATGATACTACTGTGGTAAAGGTAAATAAGAGTAGGAAGAATATAAGCCCCTGCATATTGTAATTTGAGAAAAACTGATTATACTAATATTTTGTATAATGAAGTCAGGGAAAATCTAGTCAAATACTAAAATTGACAGTGAAAATGAGGATTTTCTCTAAACTTTCTTTGATACCAACTAAGGTCAATCTGTGTTATTATTATCAATGTCACATCACAGATCATCTTTTTATCCATTTTGACATCAATGTGAATACTGTATACTTTGTACTGTGAATACATTTATCTTGTCTTCTGCCCAGATTTTATAATTCATATTAACATATATTTCTCTTGTCAAATTAAGCCAAATATAAACCATTGGTAAATGTTCTATTACCCATCATCTCAGGCAGGGCTTAGGACAAACATCAGATAACATGACATTTATTACACGTTATTGTGAGGGCTCTAGGCTCTTTTCTCTAAAGGTTCATTAAATATTACTGACATGAGGTGGATTTCTTTCAGGCCTGCCTGTTGGGCTGATAGATTTTATAAAACCCAAAATGCAGTCTGAAAGTTTCCCTACACGATCCTGCCTCTTTCTCAACTCACCCACGCCCCTTTTTTTTATAACAGGTGTTACTCTCCAATTAACTTTTCTAGCCCTTCTAAACTTCACTCTCAGCCTCTGCTGCTCAGAAGATCTAACTTCACATAATGCAGAATTTTCTACTAGTAACACAGCCCAAATATTGCAGATTAATTATGTTATCTACCCACTGGGTAAAACCACATCGTCATAGCCTTGATATTATGTGGGATGATATAGTACAAATTCTTATTTTTTTTTTTTTTTTTTTTTGAGACAGAGTGTTGCTCTGTTGCCAGGCGCCAGACTGGAGTGCAGTGGCACAATCTCGGCTCACTGCAACCTCAGCCTCCCGGCTTCAAGAAATTCTCCTGCCTCAGCCTCTTGAGTAGCTGGGACTACAGGTGCATGACAACACACCCAGCTAATTTTTGTATTTTTAGTAGAGACGGGGTTTCACCATGTTGGCCAGTGTGGTCTCGATCTCTTGACCTGGTGATCCGCCCACCCCGGCCTCCCAAAGCGCTGGGACTACAGGCTAGAGCCACTGCTACAGGCCTACAAATTTTTTAAAATTACAGTATTACAGCAGGAGCAGCGGCAAGAAACAGAGCTCTCGAACACCGAATGGGGAAGGAAGGAGTTTATTAATATTACAGCCAGGAGCCGGGGGATGACTTGTGTAAATGACCCAGCTCATCTAACAAAGAGAGGTTCCGCCTTTATATAGGCTTACATTCTAGATATTATACATGAAAGAATCTTAGGTTTACAGACTTAAAAATTAAGTGTGAAAGGGTTTTGGGTTTACAGCTTTAGGAACTACATGTGAAAGGTTTCTGGTCTCCCGATGGAGGAGTGGGGTTGGTGTTTGATCTTGTTTAAGTAAAAACGTTGTCTTCCAGAGAGATTCCCCAATACCAAGCATGCTATTTAGAGAAAGGTGATTCAGGAGGTGCCAGTCTGCTGGCCTTTCCTTCTATTGAAATGCAGTGTGGAAATCAGGGGGGAGGTGATCCCAGATGCCTGGGTCTCCTTCCTCAGTATCACCAACCATAAAACCATTTGTCTAGAACTATAAAAAATAATTGAAACTTTGAATAGTACGTGACACACATCCGTAATTCTCAGTCATCAGTTTAATTCCTTATGTATGTAATGGTTTGCATATTTTATGAAGCATTTCCAGATACTCAAAATAGAAAAAAACCTCGTATATCCATGTTCTGAGTACCACTGCTTCAACTTCAGAAGTGAATAAGGTAGTTTTCAGTGTGAGAATGGCTGTCTCCAATTTGCATTTTTTATTTCAGCAACAGATTTTTAGAACACATCCAACCTTTCTTAGTGTATCGATTAAAGTAGCAGCAGCAACATCAGTATTATGTTGCCTTTTTTTAGAGATCAAAACTACATTATTATTTTTAGATTTTGAATGAATTACTTTATTCTACGGTAGAGAGCATGTGTTTATGTTTAGAAACAGACGCCTTTCATCATTATCCTGATAGGTCAAGGTTTGTCTCTCTTTTTTTACTCATTCAAAATGTAATCAATTAGTCACTTGTGCTTTCACATAACAAATGAACAAGTATGGAGTGCTCTGCAAATAGCTATGGCTGTATGTTTGTGTGTGTGTGTGTGTGTGTGTGTGTGTACAAGCAAATTACTAGAAGACATGTTAGTAAAATCGGCACAGCTAATAAACTTACAATGATTTCAACTGAGATATATATTTTCTTTTCCATTTTAATATTTTCTTTAAACAAAAATCACAGCTGCTAATATATAAGTTATTATATGACTCAGGATTCTACCAGTTGCAAGTGACAGAAACTCAACAAAATGAGCTTAAGCAAGATATAAACTATATTGACTCATTAATTAAACTATAGATCTCCAAGCAACCAGAACCAAAAATTTGTAAGCCACTGGCTCAGTTGAGCACTCTCATTCTCTCTCCATTTCTCATATTTGTTTCTCTTGTCCTGCTTGTCTTATTCTCTCTTACTGTCTTTCTAAGGCTAGAAACATTGATGGGACAGGTTCTAGTCTCTCCTCTCTTAAGGCTTCCATTCCAAAATAAAGGATCCTTATCGCATAACCCCTACTTTAAAAATTCATGAGAAGAAACTTTTGTTATTTTGTTTGGTGGATGCTCACTTATGTGGCCCAGAGCGGGGTTACTAAAAGGAGAACCTCATATGAAACTACATAGTTGCTCTGGGAATCCTGAACTTTGGGAGGACAAAATAAATAAACAAATACACAAAATGTGCCTACTATTTTCTAACAAAAGATGGGAAGCATGGTAGCCAGGGCAAATCAGTTGATGTGCACATCTGTTTCTTTGATCTAATTCAGTGGCAGCTCCTACTAAGTATTTGATTGAAGTGATCAAATTTGCCGAAATAAAAGTTCAGTGGAACAGTTAGAATTTAATTTAATTTATTTAGTTTGTAAATGGTAAGATGAACAAATATTTGAGAATTCAAAAAACGGTTTAACTCTTTTATGAATAATTAATCAGGTGTTTCCTTCAAAGGAAATTCACCCTGGAGTGGAGAAATGGTGGTCTGCCTGTTGAGAATCAATTCACTTGCTAAACTTCAGAGACAATGATTGGACAATTGTTTGACATACTATAAAGTGAAGAGAAAGATTTGATTGACAGATGGGTTTGTTGCAGAGCTCCTCATTTTAAGTATGTGCTAAATCCCCATTTCATAGCTAACATTTATTGAGATTTTTTGGTCTTCCTTGTAGTAGGTGGAAGATATGCTCTAATTTGATCAATATTAATAAAAATCTACCATGCTACAGTCAAGCACTGGCAAAAAATGAATAAATATTGCACAGATCTTGCTCTGTAACTACACACAGCACAATTAGGAAGACACAAAGGTAAAACTAAAATTATCTATACATACATGTATACACAGATGTGATATTTGTTATGATAAAGCTATGTAAGAAAATGTGCAGTAGGAAAATTATTTTTAAGATAACGTGTGGAAATTTGGGAATACAGAGAGATTTTACTTTGGAGGTGATGCCCAGTGGACATTTGGAAGAATCAACGTGCTTATCAGTTATGAATAAGAAAAGGAATAGAGTCACAAAATATGTGCTAAGGCATAGAGTCACAAAATGACATCATACCTTGAAGAGTTATAAATATTTAAGATTGCCCAGAACAGTGGCTCACATCTATAATTCCAGCACTTTAGGATGCCAGACAGGTAGATGGCTTAAGCTTAGGAGTTTGAGATCATCCTGGGCAACATGGCAGAACCCCATTTCTACAAAAAATAAAAAAATTAGCTGGGTGTGGTAGATTGCACCTGTGGCCCCAGCTACTTGGGAGGTTGAAGTGGAAGGATCCCATGAGCCCAGAAGGCAGAGTCTGCAATGAGCCTAGATTGCACCCTTGCACTCCAGCCTGGGTGACAGAGCCAGACATTGTCTCAAAAATAAATAAATAAGATAAATGGAAAATAAAATGCATGAGTATTGCAGACAGAATTTAGATGGTTAGTAAGCGCCACTAAATCAATGATCTTGCAGGTTATGTAGAAGTTATTCTATCATAACTGGAAGTTAGTAAATAGGAGTTGGGCTAGTTAGGAGGAAATGAAAAGATCCAACTCATTTTTAAGAGATCTTACTGGTAAGACTGAAGAGGAAATATGAAGAATTGACTGTTGGTCATTAAATGAGACAAGAGGCAAGAGGGACAATTTCTTGAATCAAATCAATGTAACTCAAGATTTACATTATAGGCTTTTTGGTATTCGGGGTTCTATTAGTTGAAAGTAACTAAATCCCAACTAAGAATGGCTTATGCAACAGCTAGTAATGAATCATAACCCAACCATGATTACAATTTGAATAGCATAAAGAAGATAAAATAAATAGGGGATATGAATTGACTGGATATGAGTAGTGAAAAAAGCAGGAGTAGAAGGAATGGATTCATAATATTTCTTTCTTGATGATTGGTTTTATAATGTTAACACCAATTTCATTTGGGAGGATCAAAAGAATATAAGATACAAGGCTAGCTGGATGATAATACATTTTATTTTGAGATGTAGAATTGCATATACTTCAGATATGCGAGCAGAAAAATCCTGGAAATAGGTTATATTGGTTTATACTGGAATGGGGTTAAGTCATTTTAAAGACACAGATTTGGGAGATAAATTGTTTATACTGTACTTTGAAAATAAATATATTTCCATAAGTGTACAGTTAAGAATGAGAGGAAAATTGTAAAAATTAATAAGCAACTAATATGTAAGTATGAGGAGAACACTTTTACTACCCCAAGTAGAACTCAGAGCACAATTTTATAGAATAACTTATCCCAAGTAGATGGAATTTATTAAAAAGTTCTTGTGAAATTGCTAATAGAAACTTGAGCACCATTTATAGTATGGTTTCTAAGAAAAATGTGCCCCAAGTTTTAGAACACTAAATAAAACAATAACACTTTTTTCTTTATTATAAATTAGTAGCAGTGCATATTCATGGTTATCAATTAATGATTACTAATCTCACATACATTCATAAGTAAAATTTTAATTTGCTTTAATGTATAGCAATGAAATAGAACTGAGTAATAATAACATATCAAAGCCTTAAACTTCATATGGAACCAAAAGAGAGCCCACATAGCCAAGTCAATTCTAAGCAAAAAGAACAAAGCTGGAGGCATCATGCTTCCTGACTTCACACTATACTACAAGGCTACAGTAATCAAAACAGCATGGTACTGGTACCAAAACAGAGATATACACTGATGGAACAGAACAGAGGCCTTGGAGGCAACACATCTACATCCATCTGATCATTGAGAAACATGACAAAAAGAAGCAATAGGGAAAGGATTCTCTGTTTAATAAATGGTGATTGGGAGAACTGGCTAGCCATGGGCAAAAACAGAAACTGGACCCCTTCCTGACACCTTACACTAAAATTAACTCCAGATGGATTAAAGACTTAAACATAAGACCTAACACCATTAAAGCCCTAGAAGAAAACCTAGGCAATTGCCATTCAGAACATAGACATAGGCAAGAACTTCATGACCAAAACACCAAAAGCATTGGCAACAAAAGCCAAAATAGACAAATGGAATCTAATTGAACTCCAGAGCTTCTGTACAGCCAAAGAAACAATCATTAGAGTGAACTGGCAACCAACAGAATGGGAAAAATTTTTGCAATCTGCCCATATAACAAAGGTCTAATATCCAAATCTACAAAGAACTAAAACAGGTTTACAAGAAAAAAACAAACAAACCCATTCAAAAGTGGGCCAAGGACATGAACAGACCCTTTTTTCAAAAGAAGACATATATGAGGCCAACAAACATATGAAAAAAATCCTCATCATCTCTGGTCATTAGAGAAATGTAAATCAAAACTGCATTGAGATATCATCTCATGCCAGTTAGAATGGCGATCATTAAAAAATCTGGAGACGACAGATGCTGGAGAGGATGTGGAGAAATAGGAACACTTTTACACTGTTGCTGGGAGTGTAAATTAGTTCAACCATTGTGGAAGACAGTGTGGCAATTCTTCAAGGACCTAGAAATAGAAATTCCATTTGACTCAGCAATCCCATTACTGGATATATATCCAAAGGATTATAAATCGTTCTATTATAAAGACACATGCACAGGTATGTTCACTGCAGCACTGTTTACAGTAGCAAAGACCTGGAACCAACCCAAATGCCCATTGATGATAGACTGGACAAGGAAAATGTGGCATATAATACACCATGGAATACTATGCAGCCATAAAAAACAATGAGTTTGTGCCCTTTGTAGGGACATGGATGGAACTGGAAGCCATCATTGTCAGCAAACTGACACAAGAACAGAAAATCAAACACCGCATGTTCTCACTCATAGG